>SRMA01026479.1:0-21555 GCA_007224835.1 Danionella cerebrum | reverse complement strand
AAATATAACTGCAAGCAGTAATGCGTGGCCAAGCATCCAGTAGGCAAAACGTGAGCAGAAGCACCATCAAAATGTAAACCAAAGACATATGAAATCACCTCAAGGCATGGTAGCATAAAAACAAGTTGAATTGAGCACTATCTAAAATTTTATGAATTTTGACCATTAGATGGCGCTCCTAGTAACTTTTGTTCTGGGGTCAGTCTTTGGTACTGATGACTCACAACAAATTTGGTGTCAATATGGCAAACAATTGCAGAGATAGAGCTTCTGAAACCACATGACCCGACGGCATCACAATCGTCATGGCTCTTATCGAAAACGGCAAAAGCAATCAACACGTTACGAATACCTTTTTGCCAGCAAGGTCTAAAGATGTTCCAATTAAAATTTGGTGAGAATCAGTCAAACGGCCTGGGTGGAGTTAGAAAAAGTAAGGTTTTCAGCCAATCCAACATGACAGACAGGAAGTTCAATCAATTATGGTAAATTTTATATCTATGTTTTCAGCTCGACCTAAGGAACAAACCTGGATGAGATTTTTGACAATAGGCTAAACTAGCAAAAGTTATTAGCATTTTTCTAAAATCGTTTATATCTTTTGACCAAAAGGTGGCGCTGGCGTAAAATTTGTTGAGTCTCTTCAGGGCATGGTGTCAAACATGCACAACAACTTTCAGAATTTCAAAGTAAAGTATGTTTGAAATACAGCATTTTTTGGCATAAATCAAAATGGCCGACGCCCAAAATGGCCGACACAGTAAAAATGGACATGGTCCGACTCGGCTTGATGCTCCAAACGCGCTGATACCAATTTTATGAATTTTTGACAAACGGTTTGGGAAATACAGGCCGAATTGCCAATTTTTTATATCTCCGGACCACTAGGGGCAGAGCGACGAAACACTGCATGCAGCCTCAGATCATAGGTGTTACAACATAGACAAAGTTTGGTGTACATAGGCTAAAGCGTTGCAAAGTTATTGCCTTACAATCATTTTTGCGAGTTTTGTGTAAGGATCATTTGCGAATAATTCAATAACGGTTTGACGATTCAAAAATCCAAGCAATAACTGTTGTTCGGCATAGTCAGTAGATGATGTGGAGCGAATTTCGTGAAGTTTGGACAAACGGCCACGGAGGAGTTAGCAAAAGTAGGTTTTTCATAAAATTCAAAATGGCGGAAAAATTTGCATGACGGAAAATGACGTCATAGGGTCAGGTCGATTCGTCTTGAGCCAAGGAATCAGTGGGAAGTGGAATTTTGTTTATTCGACTTACGGTTCAAAAGTTATTAGCATAAACGTGGGTGTAACTTTGGCCTATTGGTGGCGCTAGATGGTTTGGTTTGGAGACTTCAAATTTGGTTCGATTGTAGGTCAGAGGCTTGGCAGTCAGTGGGCCAAATTTCATAACTTTCCCGCAAACGGTTCATACGGCTCCCATTGACTTCGCGGCGGAAGAGGAAGAAGAAGAAGAATAATAATAATAACTAGAAAGTGCATTTCCTAGCGGAAAATGCGTGTGAATGCAGAGAGCTGAAAAGGGAATGCTCAAATTGCTGAATTCCTTGGCTGAAGAGTGAAACATTAGAAAGTTTCAAAAGCTGAAGCTGAAACATTGTAAATTTGAAATATGTAAAGTTGAAAGTGGATGCTGAAGGGTGAAAAATTAGAAAGTAGAAAGTGTTAAAAATTAAAAGTGGGAGCTGAAAGTATAAACATTAGAAAGTTAAAGTGTCAAAAGTTGAAAGTTCAAGCTAAAAGGTGAAACATTATAAAGTTGAAAATCTCAAAAGTTGAAAGCTAAAGCTGAAACATTGTAAAGTTGAAATATGTAAAGTTGAAAGTGGGAGCTAAATGTTAAAATATTAGAAAGTTGAAAGGGGAAGCTGAAAGGTGAAACATTGTAAAGTTGAAAATAACAAAAGTTGAAAGTGGAGGCTGAAAGGTGAAACATTCTAAAGTTGAAAACGTATAAAGTTGAAAGGTGAAGTATTGCAAAGTTGAAAGTGTCAAATATAGAAAGTGGAAGCTGAAAGGTATAATATAAGTAATTTGAAATTCTGTCGAGCATTTTCCTAACCTAAGATAAAGATATGGCAATTGCGTTGCTGTGGTAAAAAGTCTGGTCGCTCAGGACAGGTCATTTAAAAAAATAGATTGTTCCCAGTGTCACTATGAGTGAAACAAAACAACCCCCATGTCTCTAGCATTTTCAAAGCTGATATAGGGATATGTCAATTTGGTTGCTATGGTAACCAGTATGGTTGCTATGGAGGGGTCAATGACATTATATAATGTTCCCTGTGTGACTACAAGTCATTTAGACCAACTCCCTTGTCTCTCTCATTTTCCTAAGCTGAGATAGAGATGTGTCAATTTGGTTGCTATGGTAACCACTATGATTGCTATGGAGGGGTAAGTGACATTATATAATGTTCCCTGTGTGACTACAAGTCATTCAGACCAACTCCTGTGTCTCTCTCATTTTCCTAAGCTGAGATAGAGATGTCAATTTGGTTGCTATGGTAACCAGTACGGTTGCTATGGAGGGGTCAGTGACATATAATGTTCCCTATGTGACTACAAGTCATTTAGACCAACCCCCGTGTCTCCCTCATTTTCCTAAGCTGAGATAAAGATGTGTCAATTTGGTTGCTATGGTAACCAGTATGGTTGCTATGTAGGGGTCAGTGACATTATATAGTGTTCCCTGTGTCTGTGTTACTACAAGTCATTTAGACTAACTCCCGTGTCTCTAGCATTTTCCTAAGCTGAGATAGAGATGTGTCAATTTGGTTGCTATGGTAACCAGTATGGTTGCTATGGAGGGTAAGTGACATTATATAATGTTGCCTGTGTGACTACAAGTCATTTAGACCAACTCCCGTGTCTCTCTCATTTCCCTAAACTGAGATAGAGATGTGTCAATTTGGTTGCTATGGTAACCAGTATGGTTGCTATGTAGGGGTCAGTGACATTATATGATGTTCCCTGTGTGACTACAAGTCATTTAGACCAACTCCTGTGTCTCTGTCGTTTTCCTAGGCTGAGATAAAGATTATCCGGTTTGGTTGCTATGGTAAATAATCTGGTTGCTATGGATGAGTTAATGACATCATGTTGTAATCTACATTCAACCTAGATCAATATAAAACAACTCCCATGTTTCTACGATGTTCCACTTAGAAGATATTTGACATTCAAAAATAATGTTGAAAAGTGGGCGTGGCTTGATGAATTTATGTTAAATCATAAGCAATGATTGGCTGGATTAGTTATATGCATCCTTAATGTCGCTATGACTCTCCATTGTGAACCAATTACAAAGGCACTTTTACAATAAGATCATATGGGAATCAATTGCCCAATTGAAATGAATGGGAGCAATGCATCTCTATGGCCCATTCTAAGTCTATGGGGCAGCCTTAGCCAATCAAATTTCAGTATTCAAATTAGGCCCAGCTGGCTCCAACTGCTACTTTTTGAATCGAGGAGACATTTCTCAGATTTTGACCATGCCTCAAACAAATAAACATTACAGAAGAACCATAAGACATATCGAGATGATTCTTTCTTTGTGAGAAGCGGAAGACTTCAATGAAGACTATAATGTAAATTTGATAACGATATGTGAAACATTTTTGGAGTTATGGCGAGTTAAAAAAAGCCTTAATGTATTATTTTCAAGCAGTATCTTCTGGCCGAAATGCATTGATCTTAATGGAGCAATTTTCTTCCCTCGTTAAGGTTTAGCACTCCTAGTTTAAAAATCGTAGGTCATATGAAAGGAACAACTGCATCTATGGAAAGAGGACAAATTTCTCTACTACTTTAATATAAATTTTGTGCATAAATGTTGAAGTTTAGTTTAGGAGAGAGGAATAGATCAAGAAGTTTGAGATGTGAAAAGTTAGAGTGGAAGCTAGAGTGGAGCAGAATTAGGTCAAATTCCAAATTCTTCATTAAACTTAAACTGTGATTAATAAAAATCTGTAAAAGATATGAAAAAGCTGAAAACATATTTTAAAAGCTGAAAATGTGTTGAATTGTTTAAAATTTGAATGATTGCTCTAGCTGAAAGTATGCTGAAGTTATGAAGGTTGAAAAAAGCTGAAGATTTAAAAGAGATTTGAAATTTTTCCCATTCATTTCAATGGGAAAATTATTTTAAATAAAGTTAAATTTTATAAAAAGTATAAAACATTTTAATAAGAAAAATACAAGCAACCTATTCCAAAAGAAGCTGAACGTTTTGACGTTTGAATGGTGTTTCTAGCATGAAGTATGCTGAAGGAGTTGAAGGTCAAAAAGTGGGAGAATAATAAAAATAATAATAACTAGAAAGTGCATTTCCTAGCGGAAAATGCGTGTGAATGCAGAGAGCTGAAAAGGGAATGCTCAAAATGCTGAATTCCATAGCTGAAAGGTGAAACTATAAAATGTTTAAATCTCACTAAAGCTGAAACAATGCTTAAACTCAATGTTGAAAGTTGAAGCAAAAAGGTGAAACATTGAAAAGTTTAAAATCACCAAATTGCTGAAAGATCAGATATTAGCTGAAAGTAGAAGCTGAAAGGAGAAACAGATAATAGTTTAAAATCTCAGAAATTACCGAAAGAATAATTAATAGCTGAAAGTTAACGCTGAAAGGTGAAACATTAAAAAGTTTAAATTCTCCAAAATGCTGAAAGTTCAAAGTAGAAATTGAAAAAATGATAAGTGGAAAATCACAAAAATACTGACAAATAATAAATTGCTGAATGTTGAAGCTGAAACCCCTGTGTCTTTAGAATTTTCTTAAGTTGAGATAGAAATACGTCAATATGGTTAAAATTGGTGAAACCCATAGCTGAAAGGTGAAACCATAAAATGTTTAAATTCTCACATTGCTCAAAGTTGAATTTGGAAGCTGAAAGGTTAAGCATGTAACATTTATTTATTGATTAGTTAGTACTGAGTAGGAATGTGTACAATTTACAAAATATTTTTGCCAGGTACTTTTTACCCCAACAGACTTACTAACAATTTTAATACACAACAACTTAATGAAACAAGATAGTAATTTAGTTACAAATTCATAATTAAACTGTACATAATAAAAGTACATTTATCTTGAAATAACTGTGCCAGAAATGTATTTATATACATTAAAGTGGAAAATAGTTATGTTGTTATTACATTGACACTTTAAACAAATAACAAAATATCACAATCTAAACAATATACTGTGATAAAGTATTGTATTGACTTTACAATGTATATAATTATGGGAGGATATTTTAAAACATAAACATAATTTGTCAAGGCCTAGCAATTTGTTTACCAATAATAATCATAGTCAAAGTCCTTCATTTCTTTTAAGTTATCAATAGTCACAGAATTTCTTTTACTGGACATCAGTGAATAGAGCATTAAAGGACCTTTAGTAATAGTAATATTGTTTAACTCATGCCCATAAAGGTCTATCACATCGTGTTTAGCCTTGGACTAATATTTCCATTTTCCAGGACTTCAGCGGTCCTAGACTAATATTTGTTATAAGACTAGAATGGGAACACATTCAAATTGTTATGTGAGGCTCATCTGAGCTTCAGAAGTTTGTGAGTTTTTTTGAAGACTGCTCCAGAACCAAACACAATGGTGCCCAAATGGGTTTAGATTAGCCCAAAACTAAGTTCACAGATGTGAAAACCCTTTTACCTTTGTACCAGCTGATGCTCAACATTAATGATAATTTTACAAATCTGTACCCTCTTCTAAATTAATTTATTTACTTGCAACTGAGAATGATCAACATGAATAAACTTATTTGATTAAATAAATGCATGACATGAAAACCAGCAACAAGATCAATCCTAGAATAAATAAATGTCTCTGATGATGTGCACTCCATGATCAGATTAAAAGAGAAGACAGTGAGAATGCAAGAAGAAAGAAACATGGGGAGATCCTCTGTGAGAGGTTACTTGCTGATTGGAAGAGGCAGAAAGACCCACAGTGGCTGCCTGTTAACACAGAATCTAGAATGTGTGAGTGACCACACAGGTGAACCTATGTATTTGAAAGATCCATTGGCTGAAAGCAGGATGAGTCAGAGTTAAGGTCAGAGTTATGCTGAAACGTATAGCTATAGCTGAGGTTTTGCTGCTCAGTGCTCTTTTTATTTTCTCTTTGAAGCTTGAGTTTTGCCATCAGGGCCTGTTTATTATATTCCTGGTTTGTTTGTAGTACAAGAAATCACCTGCTGCACCAAAGAAACCCTGGCCCTTGCATCTCTCAGTCCAGCCCTTACCGGCACCTCACATTGTCATAGAATACAAAACAAACATACTGAAGATAAGAAGAATTAGTTGCAGTGACGACTATAATTATGATTGATGTCCAGATGATTTCCTGCTGGACCGTGCTGAGACTTCGCTGTACTGAACTGTCTAGAGCAGTGGATATATACAAGAGAAGGCAGCACTGTTTACTCATCTGAAAACACACAAACATTGTGTATAAATAAACAAACTAAAAAACACAATTGAAATGTAATGCAAAATATACCTCACAGTGCTGAAAGGCAGGAATATTCCAGTGTTTCCAGTGTCACAAGTTATGTGCAGTCCTTGGGGTATTCACTGTGAAGTGAACAAACCACCGTAAATATAATCATGCTGGCACAATATGAACACAGTAATGCACATCATTTATTTGTCACAACAGACTTTACCTGTCTAAGAGTGTAGCTGTAGCAGCCTGATCTTGTGGTTGGTCTAAAGTCAGAAGGGAACTGGAACATGGAACATCACTGGAACATTGAAGTCTCTGTGTGCTCCAGATGGGTCTATGTTTGTGGCTGAAGCATTTGGTCAGGCGCAGCATAATGTATAGGTTGAGCTAAACTGATTATTACAGATTCAAAAAGGGGGTTGATGATGGTTGATCAACAACAATAACTTAAAATGCTAGATGGTTTAAAACATCACAGAATTAAAACAAAACCCACCCACAAAGTTAAAACCTAATAAAGATAAACAAAAGAAATGTGAGCATCAGCTGGTATGAATCAGAAAGTATGTGTTCAATATAGAACACATAGTTTCTGAAACGATTAACAGGTGTGTACAGTGATGCTAACATCAGTGCACACAGCTGTTTTAAATGTTTTGGCCTGTGCATTTACCAACCCTAACCCAAACCCACCCTGATAAATGCACAGGCCAAACTTCAGATATAGATATGGAATTATAGAATAATAGAGGAGCATTGAGAACATTGCAAGCAGAAAATATTTTGACCTATAAATAATTGAAAATAAGTTCAGATATCAATTCTAAATAAATATGATGAATATTAAAATACAGGTGCAGAAGAATATGATGTTCCACTTTCCACATTATCAAAAGATTTTGATTTTAAGTTAATAACACAACTTACCTCTTTATTACCTGCGAGATGACAGTACACAGTAGACTGGATTGTGGTAACTGTAGTAGGTTTTCATGACTCCACAGTGCAGACAGTGTTGAGGTCGAGAGATGAAGATGAGGTCCAGCAGTGTATTCTTGTCTGTAGTTGCAGCAGTGATGACTTGAGCATATCCCTTAGACAAGAACAGATCCAGTATTGGTTTGCTTGCACCGGATGAAAGGTTCTCATTAAAATCACCACAGACAACAATGGGATGACAATCCACAATCTCCAGTGCATCCAGAAGGCTTCTCAGGTTGGACAGGAAGGATGTTACACTGTAGTCTGGAGGTCTGTAGACAGCAGCAATCAGTGCATGAAAGGGGGTTTCAACTTTCAAAGCCACAAACTCGAGGTCGGTCACATTGTGGACATACTGTTTTTCACGAGCTTGAATGTGATCTTTGATGTAAATAGCAACTCCACCACCATCTCGTTTAGCCAGCTGTGGGAAATTGGTGTAGGACACATGTCTGTTCCTTTTGAACATGTTGTAACCCTGTAGATGGAGACTCTCAGCAACAAAGGATCCTTTGAGATGAGTTTCGGTTAAGCACAAGACGTCAGCAAGACACAGCTCATGATGGCTCTTGATGTCATTCATATGAGACGGCAGTCCTTCTGTGTTATGGTGAACAACGGTCAGAATGTTGGATGTGCTCAGTGTTCGAGTGAGTTGAAGGAGCGGCATCATATCTTCCATGCTGGCTTGTTTCATGTTTTCCAGAGCTGCAGTGATTTCTGTATTTGCATATATTTTACGATCATCCATGTCCAGTAGATGCAGTCCCCTGAGAGAGGTCACTCTGCTGAGAGCTACGTAAGCCATGCCGGGTTCAAAGATGTGCTTCAGTGAGACCACCGCTGAGTGTGTCGTCATACCTTGAACCTTGTGAATTGTACAAGCAAAGGCCAGTTTAATGGGAAACTGTCTGCGAATCACTCCTTTCTGTTTCAGATTCTCCTCTGCTCTCTCTATGTACACCAGATCAGATGGATTTCCTGGTTCTCGGTCATGATGATTCTGTCCAGATGTTTCATTATCCATCCTGAGACCAAGCTTGGTGACATGTGCAGATCCATTTTGTTCAGAGGTCAAAATTCTGAGTAATGTAGCGAATGAACCATTGACTAAACCCTGAGAAATGTCCAGATTTCTAGTGAGCATGACGCGAGCTCCCTCAGCAACGTGTAGTGTGTCTGGTAATTCATTACTGGTTCCTTTAAAAGGTGTTGGTTGTTTGGTCATTCTGCCAGTTCGAGGATCCTTTTTATAGTCATCAGCATCAACATTCATTGGATGAGAAAACAGTTGAGTTAATGTTGAAGAGTTGTGAGCATCCACCTGTTTATTGGTCGCAAAAATGTGCAGGACATCAGTTCGGCAAAGTTGTGGCTCAGTGATGGTTTGTGACAGCAAAGCTCTGTCTGCGTCTGATAACTCATCTGATTTGTCCTTGACTCGGATCCGGTTCAGCATTTCTGCAAAAGCAACATCATCTTTCTGCCGCATGATCTCCGTTAGAGTGATCATCTGAAAGTGTTCCTGCCACAGGTCGATCTCACACGGGTCATATACGCACAGAGGTTTAGATTGTCGGACAGGAGGAAGCTGGAAGAAATCACCCACTGTTATCAGTGACATGCCTCCAAACGGTTTCTGGCTGCCTTTGATCTGTTTGAGTCTGACATCCACGTAAGCAAAAAGATTTTTAGAGACCATGGAAATTTCATCAATTATCAGGATTTCAGCATTTATCAGCTCTGATCTCACTTCATCCAGTTGGTTTCCCAGGCCTTGAAACGGTGGCTTGAGGCTTCTCGGCAGCTTGAGAAGAGAGTGCAGTGTTGTGCCGGATATATTAAAGGCTGCAGTTCCAGTGAAAGCTGCTAACAGGACAGTAGGTCTGGATATGTCTGGCTCCTCAGCGTGTCTCTGCTGTTTCCTCAGTATTTTAGAAGCTTCTGAGTGGATGCATTTAATGAGATGTGACTTTCCTGTTCCAGCTCCACCATTGATGTAAAAGAAGAACTGATCTGGATTAAGGCCGCAAACTCGTTTAATGCACCAGTCTCTGACTGTATAAAACACACAGGCTTGTTTCTGGTTCAGGTTCTGAAACATTCGGCGTAGTACAGTGGGGTCAATAGCTGGTTGCTCTCTGATGGCTCTGGTTTCTGTAACAGCATTAAACTGACGATTAAAGTCTGGCACGTTTTCCTGTTCATTTTCAGGTTGTGGCTCTCTGGCTTGAAGTTCTTCAATACACTCTAATCTCACTACTTCAGATTCAGGGGCCAGGTTACACCATTCGTCGATCACACCTCTGTTCTGGTCGTACTTCTCAACAGCTTCCTCAATCTCTTCACTGTTTTTCTCATATTTGTCCTTGTTTTCTTTGACAATTACTCTGACGCTCTCAGAATGGTCAGATCCTCGTAGCTGTACCCAGCCGCTCTCATAAAAGGATTCATATGTGGGTAAGGAAAGCCTTTTCAGTTCCAGCTCTGATCGGAAAGGAAGGTAGAGCTTAAGCAATGTGCCGTAAAATTTCTCAGAGTCTTTCTGCTGTGAGCAGCGGTGAAATCTGATGATGGCAGGCTTGTCATGTTTTCTCCTCTGAATAAATCCCATCTCATTCAGCAAGGGAAGGACATCTTTACGTTGAGTCTCTTTGCCGTAGACAAATCGACAAGTAGCTGCAAAATCGGCCAAACACATCAACTCAAACTCTGGAGTTTCGGGTCTGCATTTGTATTTGTCCATCAGTGATGTCATCCAAACATTTGCACATTCTGGTGTTGTGTTCTCCAGGTATGAAAGGGGACGGCTCATTTTTAATGCATTGTCATCTGTTGGTACGAACACAACGCCACGAGAACACTTCTTCATGTTGATGCCACATGCACGAGTCACACACTCCTGAGCGCTGATCTCTCTCTTTTTGGAATACGCCTGCATGACGGCCCTCATTTCATCACATTCGTTTACGTTTTCTCTGTCCGAGTTCTGAATGACGGTTTTGAGGTATTCAGATAGTCCCGCCTCTTTCTTCGTTATATAAGAAGTTAAGTACATCACGCATGAAAAAGCGTTCAGAATATAACTTACATCGATATTTGCATCCCATGCTTCCAGCAGATGAGGATTATAGCTATTTACCCAGCAATCCTTAGGGTCGCGTTTCAGAATGATGGCGCTGGATTTGTTCATCATGTTGAGACATCGTTCATAATCACTCAGTGTTAAACCACATTGATCCAGAAGCTGCTGCAAACTGAGAGAAGCTGTTTCAGGTTCCATTAGCAACATGTTCAGTGGTCTGAGCTTTTTCTTGGCTTCTTCAACATTAACCTCCTCACCAGGTCTCGTAATCATGGTCTTTCTGCTCGGTGGTTTAGGAAATCCAAATCTACATCCAGAGCCGGGGCTTTTGAAACATGTTCTTGAGTGTTGTTTACTGTGCATTTGAACTTCCTTCACTTTCTTGTGTAATTCAGGTTGTTTATGTGGGTCAGGAAGCTGAGCTGTGATGTATTTAGAGACAAAATCACAGATAATTTGATCAGGATCTTCCTCAAACACAGGTGCACCTTCTACCCAGATGAGACAGTGTATATGAGGGCTTCCTCTGTGCTGAAATTCCACTCTGTAGAAGTAGTCCATGACTTTACCCAGAGGTTGTGCTGGAGATAAGATCAGATCTCTGAATAAAGCTTCAACACGTTTATCAAACATACGCATCGTTGTCACTGGATTACTCCGTAATATGTCACACTTTGCTGCCCAGTCCAGATCCTCAAAGTCAACTTCTTCACCTTGCTGAGTTTTTATTGCCTCGATGACTTCAGGCCAACGCATTTCTGCTGCTGAGAATGTACAGAAGAATGTAGGAGTCCCCAGTTGTCTGATCATGGCAAAAAGATCTCTGGTTGTTTTCTCCCAGTAAGCTGGTGTTCCTCTCAGTGGCTGCATGAATCTCACTGCATCTCTATTCCTCACCAGTTTCTCAACCTCGCGTTTATCTTGTAACATTTGTGAAGTTATTCTCCTTCCATCTCTGGTCACTGGTTTTCCTTTACGTAACTGGATAGTCATGCTGGAAGTGGCTAAGTGTATTTCAGTCACAAACTGAGCAAAGAACAAGTAATTTGTGTCTCTGGCAAAGCGCTCATCAATACAGAAAAGCCTTGATTTGAAATAACTACTAGGTGTTAATTTAATGCGTCTCTGTTCATCAAGTGTGTTTAGACCAGTAGGGAACTGCACAGGGAAAGCCATCGCCTCCAGTTTAGGTGTTTGGAAAAAGCTGACTGGACTGTTTCTTTCAGCAGGAGCAACTGAGTAGATTCCTTCACTAAAACATAATATTTCCTCTGCAACATCAGGAGGCTGAAGACATGAATCTAGAGCGAAACCTCCATTGGGCATATCACCTTCCTGTTCCGCATCATCTCTCGGTTCTTCAGGGTTAACATCATCTTGTAGCATGTCACAGTTTTGCTGTTCATGTTCATGTTCAGGATTGTTTTGCATCTCTTGTAATGCATTTTGTTCGAATCTGTCTATCTCCATGAGATCATCTTCTCCATATTCATCATCATCATCATGCTCGTCATCATCATCCTCATCTGGAAGTGTTGGGTCACATAACTCAGCTTCATCTCTGATACTCACATCCTCATACTGTGGGTGGATCTGTTTGAGTTTATGCAGAGCCTGTATAAGTTTTGACCAGGTTACAGTCTGGAACAGCTGATGACCTCTGTAACTCAACCGTCTCTTCAGTTTCACTCTCAGAACCTGTGAGTCACTTCTCAATCTGGGCAGAGCATTCACGGTTTCCTGGATCTCACTTGGTACACAGACTATATTTCCACAGATTTGTTGTTGTCTTCCTTTTGGCAACGGGATTATTTTTCCAAATGCAATTACCTTTGAAACTAGATGTCTCTCCAGAATATTTAGATTGGACAGTTCAGGCGGAATTTCTACAAGTTCCAGATTGTTGGTCATTGCAAGAGGTGGCATGGCTCCATTTTTCAGGTAACTGTGGCAGGTGTGACAGATCCACTCTTTCTTTCTCTCTGCTGGAGCTTTGCACTGGTTTCTGCAGTGATCATCACAATAATGAACATATTTACCTGACAGATATGATTCAACCACCTCTCGTTTTTTAACGTAACACGATCTTTTACACAGCCGTACTTGGTTTGGAAATGAGGCCTTATGGCACACAGTGCACACATGGGTTGGACCTGCTTTTATATTTAATCTGAAAACAGATATGGCCTGTCGCATTAAAGGGTTGTCAGTCTGGTGAAGCTGCCTGTTCATTTTACTGTATTTCCTTTTTATTTTCATTGCACATCTTATTTTGCACATAGTTCGATAGTTAACATTATGCTCATATCTCTTTCTCATTGTACGTTTCATGAGCTGTCTGTGTTGAATTCTGAATTGTTTGTCATGTGCATATCGATGAGTAATATAAGATCGCTGTCTCAGTCTGTAATCAGCATCAGTACTATAACGCATAGTTACATACTTCTTTTGTTTGTACCTGAAGTCAGCATCGCTTCTGTAACGCTCAGTTACATAATGTTTCTGTTTGTTCTTGAAGTCAGTATCACTTCTGTAACGCTCAGTTACATAATGTTTCTGTTTGTTCTTGAAGTCATTATCACTTCTGTAACGCTCAGTTACGTAATGTTTGTGTTTGTTCTTGAAGTCAGTATCACTTCTGTAACGCTCAGTTACATAATGTTTCTGCTTATTCTTGAAGTCGATATTACTTCTATAGCGCTCAGTAATGTATCGTTTTTGTCTCTGCCTCATGTCAATGTTGTTTCTATAATTTAGTTTAATATATATTTTTTTCTTCTCTCTATATTCAGTATTTGTTTTATATTTTCTGGTTGCTCTACATTTTTCCTTTTCTTTTTGAGATTCCAATCTTCTCTTAACTCGTCTTCTTTGCTGTTTACTCAGTTTTGATAAATTGGGCGCAGTTGCATTTTTATCTGCAGTGGGTATTTTTGACTCACTTTGAGGATGTGATCGCAGAATAATCGAGCAGAATTCGTTTGATGGCTGAGACCGTGTTCGGGCATCAGGGACTGAAGAATGGGGCTCTTGTTGATTCACTGATGATGCAAAAACCATATTAGTGTAAATAGATTGGTGTGTGTTGTGAAACTGTATGAAATGACATGAAGAAATTGAATTAGATTCTTCAACACTGTCATGTAAACCAGCGGGTGCAGCAGGGCGAGGTATAGATCTGGTTTCATCGATCAGCTCGACGGCGTTTACGCTCACAAAAGCCACAGGTTTCAGTTCATAGTTACACGATGACTGTGTTCCTAATATCTTGTGACACTGCTGGAGTCTATCAATCAAATCACTGAGACGTGTGAAAGTTACCATTACAGCAGTTCCAGATGTTTGTGAGATCGCTGATAGAGGCAATGCGTTTTCTCTTCTCGCGTGTGGATCAAACAATCCGTATCTGCCCGATCTGGTTCTGAATACAGCGATGCATAATCCCGACATTATTAATAATGCATACTGCACATCGGATAATAAACAGCTCAAACCTGCTTCCAGATCAAGGAAGTAATCAACAGTTCCAGGTAACGGGTCTCCAAAAGTGCCATAACGGGAAAGATGCGATTGGTCAACAGTTAATGTGTTCGTGCGCGCCTCAGCGTGGCCCGGAAGCTCGTCTGTAGACAAATGGATGCTTGAAGGAAAGCGTTTTCTGGCCTCTTTATACATCTCATTACCTTTATCCAGAACAAGGTCAAGGTCTGCACTGGTGATGTTTTCGTTCTCGTAAAGGAAGGCAAGGAACGTGAGGGAGTTACAGGTGCACTGATGGTTTCTATAGTTACCGTATTTCTGAGCTGCTTGGCTGCGGGAGGCACAGACGCGTGTTTCAGGAGATTGGTCCGCTGGAGTTGAGAAGTCAAAAGAACCAAAAACTTTGCAACAGCCACTCTTCACCAAACTATTATCTGAAACCGCGGGTACACGGAGAGATGGCGGAGACTCCTGGACGCATTCAGCAAGGGATGGATCAGACGCGGGTACCTGGGCATCAGTCTCAAGGCGTTCGGTTGGGTCACGTGTTACGGAACACTGCAAACCTGAAGTTCTCTGCCAGCGGAGCTTCGCAGCTTCTGATCTCTTACCCTTCCTTGGCATCGTAGATTTATTTTAAAATCACAGCTGGTAAACAATGTTTAAATGTCACACTTAGTTTGTTATATTAACTACTTAGAGATTTAGCCCAAATAACTATTACAATACACGTTATAAATTATATTATTTTACAAAGTAACAAGCACAATCCCTTACTTGCAAATTTCGTAACTATGCCGTGTATATTGTTTTAATTTATATTTTATAAAAATCAGTTTATATTTTAACTGACAACACCACAATGTTATTATTGTAAGATGAAAGGTTTAAAGATTAAAAGTAATATGAGTTAATATTCAACACAGGAATTAATAAATATATGAGATGTGTGTGCGCTCTTCGTAGCAGAAGTCAAGCACTGGATCACAGAACCGGGAACTCTGGGTCAGCACAGGAAACAGCCACTCCACAATAATCCACTCCTTTCTCTCTGATGTCTGTTTTTTATTAGAGCTCAGAACAGTTAAACACAGACAGGAACTTTACAAGAATAACTGTATCAAAGATATATAATGACAAACAAACCTGAATACAAACCCAAAGTCTGGAATAATCGGCAGGAACAATTATCAGGAACAGATAAGAGTGCTCAGATTCTATCAATGTGTGTGCAAACTTTATCTTTACTCAATATAAAGATGAGCACTTCTAAGTAAAACTTACAACTCTATTAACTTTGCCAAACAGCTAGTTTATGTCAAATATATGTTTCAATGTGATGATTGTATTAACTTTGTGGCAAAGTATTCCTCTTAGTCAAATTTGTAATTTGTTAGAATGAAAATGCAGAATTTCAATATGTATGTACTGAGTAAAATGGAATAGTACAATGTGAAATGTGATTATAGTGTTATAAAGTGTTATAATGTGATTAGTGATTACGTGCAAGATAGAGACAGAGAGAGAGAGCGGGTGAGAGCAGAGAAACTCTCAGGGCCAATAATACAGATAGACCAGGCACTTTCAACCTGAGGCGTTCAAATAGTAGGCGTTCAAATAGTAGTCAAATATTCAAGCCAAAAAATAGTAGTTCAATAATAGTGTTCCAAAATCAGATAGAATATTAGGTTCGATAGATTAGAGGGATAGCAAGGTAGAATAGGCCAAAATGAGACAGAGTGGTAGGGACAGGAACGATAGAGAGCCTGGGACAGTGGCAGGCTTAGAGTTAGAGAGGTGTTGGACAGCAGGGTACCTGTAACACACAAACAGAAACAAATCAGAAAAGTGTTCCAATATAACAAATTCTAATCATGTTCCACTTGAAATGTAACTGAACAGCCCTGCTGTCTATATCATAAGAAGAGCATTAAAATGTTTGTCATTAGCTTAGCAAAACCAATCTATTAATGAGGATTAATAATGTTGACTTATATTTTAAATACCAATATTAACTATTATCTGCAGCATTAGCTGGAGCAGTGGTTGGCCTTTCAGTAAGCAAGTATGCAAGTTTTTGCTGTGCTTGCAAGAGTTTCCTCCGGGTACTCCGGTCTCCCCAAAACTTGCGTCAGGTTAATTGATTAATCTAAATTCCCCTTGGGTAAGAATGTGTGTTGCCCTGTGATGGGCAGGCAATATGTCCAGGGTGTACCCCGGGCTCTTGCCTGAAATGCCCTGAAAATTGGCACCAGCAGACCCCCATGACACCAAAAGGGAACAAGCGGATAAGAAGATTAATGAATTATGAATAATAATAATCTGCAGGATGACTAAAGATCAACTGACAATAAATTGATGACTGAGTACATTTATTAGATACTGTGTTTTAGCTAGCATTTCACCTTTTATTCTGTTCTTTTTTCAACCATCATCATTGTGCTTTGGCTTCATTACCACATTTTGGAAACTATAGATTAAAAGCAATGTTTATTTCCACATATCCTTCTGAATGTGACTATATTGGTACTACACATGTAAATTGCTTGCTCCAATACGAGCAAACCCTTTCAAAGCTGTCATTTCTCCCAAACAAAATAAAGCATGGATTACAACTGAGTCTGGCTTGAGCAAGGTTGTTTATGATACATGGGTTAGTTGCCCTTTTCGATATTATTATAATCTCCATTTAACCCCAAATAGGAATAGTAATTACATATTTATGGATTCAATCCTGTGCGCTTGTTGATCTGGTTCTGCAGATGCAAATCATCCAGAACACACATTTAATTTTTATACATTTAAATACATCAATGTTTAATAAATAAATTACATGTGCAAAAAGTTGTCAAATACAAAGTGGATTTTCACTCACAGTATCTTTAGTTAAACCCCATGTTAACACCTACATCATTACCAACTGATAATCCCTGTATAAACTTACTGTCTAGGATCCAGAATGCCACAGACACTTTTGAGTATTGTACTAGAGGAGAAGAAAAAAAAAGTAGAGATTAGTATTTATATTCATACATTTATATGAACGTGTGAGCGAATGTTGCCCTGCGATGGACTGGTAACCTGTCCAGGGTGTACCCCCACCTCTGGGTCAATGTGTGCTAGAGAAGGGCACCAGCAGACCCCCGTGACCCCGAAAGGGAATAAGCGGGGTTGGAAAATTAATTTATGAATGAATGTAGTTGTGTTTTTTCTCTTTGCAAAGTATGTTTGCTGTTTCTTGCCACTGAACCAAATCTAAGTACTTTTTTGTGAGAACAAATGCACAAATCAAATGGTAACTTACGGCTACTGGTAATGCTGGAGTCACCAAGAGGAAATGGTACACAGCAGATGAAAGAAGTCATGGGAGTTCAAGGTGTCCAAAAGGTGTTGTATGATATAAAAACGAGAAACAAGTTAAAAACTATTAGTACAAAACCAGGGACTTGAGTTTTCACAGTTACATACAGTATTTACTTAGTGTCTATAGCTGATTTCTCAGAATACTTGATAGTGTTTTTAGAAGAATATCAGCAATATACAGCATTTCAAAAACAATTCACCAGGGTGCAAATTTTAACAGTTCATTTATTAAAAAATAATTTTTTTCTAAGAAAGAAAACAAGGCATTGATGTGTCGTCCATAGAGTAGCTGATTTCACACTAATATAGAAACTGGAATAAAACTTTTGAAATTACAGCATAACGTACACCCATTAGGTGTGTGGTAACAACATTAGTCCATTGCCACTTTTACACGATGCAAGTGGCCACATAAATTCCTGTTTTACTGGTTATAGGGTCATTTGTAAAACTCTGAAAACATGCTTTACTTATTTGAAATTGAACCAGTTAGAAGGTTGCCGGTTAGAGGCTCCCCGGCTGGAAAAAGAATGAGTAAACCAATGAAAAATACCCCTGGATAACTCTACATTAGATTACGCTAGTGTACATATTATTAGGCAATGGTAAGCCTTTTAACACTAACATTACACCAGTCTTTGTTTTGACACTGTACGCATTTAGGACCATTTTACAACAAACTGCAATGTTGTTAAACGTATTCAACGTAGACCGTCTAAAAGTCTGGAGGAACATCTTGACTGTTGCGTAACGTGAAATGCCTGAAACACGAGCTAATGCTAACCGCTACAATAGTTACTAATACTAAACATTGACGAATTAAAAACATTTATTTATAGCTTTGTGAGCAGATATCCGTCTGGATTCAGAATAGAACATGTACGAGTGAGAAACAAATACTAAAACCGAGCGTATTCTGTTTAAATATCTTATAAAAATAGAAGACATTAAACGTAAACAACACTTACCGTTAAAGGACGAGAAGAAAAGCGCGGGACTTCCGTGAACGCGCACGCCTCAGGAAACACGCATTCACGTCCACATCTTGATTCACGTCCACATCTTGTTTTGTTGATCGGCGGTTCAACTACGCTTTCAAAGCACGGCATTATGTAGTTAAATCGAAATGTATTTTAAACGTAAAGTGCATAAATGCTTTATTGGTTTTGAGGCCCTTTTTATTAAGCATTGAATGCATTTTGCTGTATCTAGAGTTAACAAATTAATTCCTTATTAATTTACCCTTTTTCGTTGACTGTCCTTTTTGGCAAATTAGTTTTAAACCATTTTCTCCAAAATATTAAACCACTATTTTGCTGGGTTTTTTTTTTCTGTAACCAGGCTGTTGCTACAACTCTTTAAATATCTTCATGATATTTTCTACTTGATATATGGTTGCTAATTTTCCTAATCTGAGATAGAGATGTGTCAATTGGGTTGCTATGGTAACCAGCCTAGTTGCTATGGAGGGGTCAGTGACGTAATATAATGTTCCCTGTATAACTACAAGTCAGTTAGACCAACTCCCGTGTCTCTCGCATTTTCCTAAGCTGAGATAGAGATGTGTCAATTTGGTTGCCATGGAAACCAGTATGGTTGCTATGAAGGGGTCAGGGACATTATATAATGTTCCCTGTGTGACTACAAGTCATTTAGACCAACACCTGTGTCTCTTTCATTTTCCTAAGCTGAGATAGAGATGTGTCAATTTGGTTGCTATGATAACCATTATGGTTGCTATGGAGGGGTAAGTGACATTATATAATGTTCCCTGTGTGACTACAAGTCATTCAGACCAACTCCTGTGTCTCTCTCATTTTCCTAAGCTGAGATAGAGATGTGTCAATTTGGTTGCTATGGTAACCAGTATGGTTGCTATGGAGGGGTCAGTGACATTATATAGTCTTCCCTGTGTTACTACAAGTCATTTAGACCAACTCCCGTGTCTCTCTCATTTTCCTAAACTGAGATAGAGATGTGTCAATTTGGTTGCTATGGTAACCAGTATGGTTGCTATGGAGGGGTCAGTGACATTATATGATGTTCCCTGTGTGACTACAAGTGATTTAGACCAACTCCTGTGTCCCAGTCGTTTTCCAAAGCTGAGATAGAGATGTGTCAACTGGGTTCCTATGGTAACCAGTATGGTTGCTATGGAGGGGTCAGTGACATTATATAGTGTTCCCTGTGTTACTACAAGTCATTTAGACCAACTCCCGTGTCTCTAGCATTTTCCTAAGCTGAGATAGAGATGTGTCAATTTGGTTGCTATGGTAACCAGTATGGTTGCTATGGAGGGGTCAGTGACATTATATGATGTTCCCTGTGTGACTACAAGTCATTTAGACCAACTCCTGTGTCTCTGTCGTTTTCCAAAGCTGAGATAGAGATGTGTCAACTGGGTTGCTATGGTAACCAGTATGGTTGCTATGGAGGGTCAGGTACCTCAATGAATGTTCCCGGGGTTGCTATTAGTGAAAGAAACTCACCCCCATGTCTCTAGCATTATCCTAAGCTGAGATAGAGATGTGTCAACTGGGTTGCTATGGTAACCAGTATGGTTGCTTTGGAGGGGTCATTGACATTATATAATGTTCCCTGTGTGACTACAAGTCAATTAGACCAACTCCTGCGTCTCTGGCATTTTCCTAGGCTGAGATAGAGAAGTGTCAATTTGGTTGCTATGGTATATAATTTGGTTGCTATGGATGAGTTGGTGACATCATGTTTAATCTACATTCAACTTAGAGCAATATAAAAGAATTCCCATGTCTCTACGATGTTCCACTTAGAAAATATTTGACATTCAAAAATGATGTTGAAAAGTGGGCGTGGCTTGATGAATTTATGTTAAATCATAAGCAATGATTGGCTGGATTAGTTATATGCAACCTGAATCTTGCTATGACTCTCCATTGTGAACCAATTACAAAAGCACTTTTACAATAGGATCGTATGGGAATCAATTGCCCCATTGAAATGAATGGGAGCAATGCATCTCTATGGCCCATTCTAAGTCTATGGGGCAGCCTTAGCCAATCAAATTTCAGTATTCAAATTAGGCCCAGCTGGCTCCAACTGCCACTTTTTGAATCGAGGAGACATTTCTCAGATTTTGACCATGCCTCAAACAAATAAACATTACAGAGGAACCGTAAGACATATCGAGATGATTCTTTCTTTGTGAGAAGCGGAAGACTTCAATGAAGACTATAATGTAAATTTGATAACGATATGTGAAAATTTTTAGGAGTTATGGCGAGTTAAAAAAAGCCTTAATGTATAATTTTCAAGCAGTATCATTTGGGTGAAATGCATTGATCTTAATGGAGCAATTTGCTTCCCTCGTTAAGGTTTAGCCCTCCTAGTTTAAAAACCGTAGGTCATATGAAAGAAACAACTGCATCTTTGGAAAGAGGACAAATTTCTCTACTACTTTAATATAAATTTTGTGCATAAAGGGTAAAGTTTAGTTTAGGAGAGAGGAATTGATGAAGAAGTTTGAGATGTGGAAAATTAGAGTGGAAGCTAGAGTGGAGCAGAATTAGGTCAAAATCCAAATTCTTTATTAAACTTAAACTGTAATTTATAAAAATCTGTAAAAGATATGGAAAAGCTGAAAACATATTTTAAAAGCTGAAAATGTGTTGAATTGTTTAAAATTTGAATGATTGCTCTAGCTGAAAGTATGCTGAAGTTATGAAGGTTGAAAAAAGCTGAAGATTTAAAAGAGATTTGAAGTGTTTCCCATTCATTTCAATGGTAAAAATATTTTAAATAAAGTTAAATTTTATAAAAAGTATAAAAGTTTGAAAAGTGACACGTAATAGCATACATGTCCTGAATAAGCTGAACATTTTGACGTTTGAATGGTGTTTCTAGGCCAAAGTATGCGGGAGTAGTTAGCAACCGGGAATAATAATAATAATAATAATAATAAATACGTAGGATAACAATAGTGTGAATGCCTCTGCATTCACTAACAATAAATACGTAGGATAACAATAGTGTGAATGCCTCTGCATTCACACTAAATACGTAGGATAACAATAGTGTGAATGCCTCTGCATTCACACTAATAATAGGAAGAAACGGAACAAACACAATAGGTGCCTTCGCAGCTTTGCTGCTTGGCCCCTAATAAAA
>SRMA01026478.1:254287-402485 GCA_007224835.1 Danionella cerebrum | reverse complement strand
CTCCTTAACCCCCCACCCCCACTTCTCCCTCACTGCTGATTAGCTACAAGGGTGTTTTGGTGTTTGGTTCGACTAAATTTCCTAAAGGTTGTCTGAAAAATCACTTTCTCTGGATTTACGGAGGAGGCTTAAGGTCTCAAACTAATTGGATCAAGAATCTGAGCAGATTTATTTGCCCTTCAATAAGCAGAGTTACAGAAAATGAGATTTCCTCACATCTCCAGCGCTCACGCCAGGATGAGCTCTCTGAGCTGCAGTCTTCGTTTTAACGCTTGCGTTCTGCTTTAAATCCTCACCGCTGAGCTCAAACCATCGGCCTTTGCTGCCTGTAAAAGAGAAGGCAGAGACATTTATTATATTCATTTGTTATCCGCAAAACAAACAAACAAACAAATTAATAAATAAATAGAAATGGAAACTAATAGTTGCTGTGGCGGTGATCTGTGATCATGAGTTTATTCAGGGAAAGAACTAAATGGTTTGTTTATAA
Organism: Danionella cerebrum; assembly: GCA_007224835.1. NCBI lineage: Eukaryota > Metazoa > Chordata > Actinopteri > Cypriniformes > Danionidae > Danionella > Danionella cerebrum. The sequence continues at coordinate 401,995 of SRMA01026478.1, read as the reverse complement.
AAGACGATCTCAATCCTTAAAACGACTATAGGATCCCTGAAAGGAAGTAAAGGAAGAAGGTAGGAAAGGAGGAAGGAAGCAAAGCAGAAAGAAATGAAGAAAGTAGGAAGTAAGTGAAGGAAGGAAGAAAAGAGGAAAGGAAGGAGGGAGGGAGAATGGAAGGACAAGTAGACAGACGGATGTAAAAACAAAAGGATAGAAGGAAGGAAGGTAGGAAAGATGAAGTGAAGTGAAGGAAGGACAGCAGATAGGAAGGAAGAAGGGAGGAAGGGCAGGATGAAGAAAGTCATTCTTTTGTTCCTCACAATTATGAGATTATAAACTGTATATTATTTAATTGCTATTTTTAATTATTACATTTTATTCGTCAGCTTCCTGTAACTATCGCTCAAATGAGGAAATGAGGAATATCAGGTTAAGGAAATTACCTTGGAATAAATCCATGAATTCCCTCATCTGTGTGAACTGGCGGAGGAGGAAAGTGAGCTCTTCGATCTGACGATCCTGCAGCGAATGAACATAGTTATCCCTCGTAAACCTCACGCTCCGGATGGTGCACCTTAACTAAAACATTCGAAAGCGCTCTCGCAGATTCGAGAGTTTAGCAGGGAGTGGAGTTCCTCTAAAGGTGAAGTTCATGAACACAAGGAACAAAGGCTCCAGTGTGAGCTCGTCCCTCGGGGGAGACACGGGGAGGAAGAGGGGGATGAAGGGAGGTATTTTTCAGAAGTAAAACAGAGATTACCTTCTCATCATTCGCTGCAATTAGTGACTCCATTCCTGTCTTTAACCTCAGCAGCTCTTGATCTGTCAGAAGAGACACGGCAGCACCTTGAGAGTTTCGTTCCGCCTCACACAGGAGCTCATAGAGAACTCACAGCCAGGCACAGATCCATAAGGCTAGAAATCAGTGCACCCATTCCAAATAAATCTGCTTACGTTTAGTGTTGAGCCTCCTCCTGTAGATCTCCTCTGTGAGTCCGTGAGGGAAGAACAGTGTTAGAACAAATGCTGAACAATTATTTGCCTTTCTCTCCGTCTCACGGTTAGTCAACAACAGCCTGAAACGGGTCATTAATGGAGCTCCATCTCTCTGAGCTTCAAATTCAGAAAGGCATGTGGCCCTACACCTCGCTTCATCCCTGCGTTGAGATACCTGTGGCTGCAAACGATGATTGAGACGCACAAGTCACCGCGGAGGACTTTACATCCAGGTCTGGAGGACTTTGTGCATCACCATTATCTTTTGTTCCACAGATATCTTCTTCTGCAAGTGTCTTATCATCTATTTTTGTCCCACACGTGTCTCAACACAATCCGTTGTCTGCAGAAACATCAGCATCAAAACCTAATGGTTGAACTCTTGGCTGCAGGAATATTACAACTAAATGTTACAAAAGGAAAAGTGATTCTCTAAAACAAAATCTAGAGAACACCGAGCTCATGACCCCTTCACAACAGCACGCCTCTGTTAATTGCTGCAATCCACAAAGCCATGCGCTGAAGATCTAACAATCACTGTCCGACACCAATCACCAGCCGCACACAGCGCTGTGTGAAATGTGACGAGCTGATCCGCCCTGAGGCCTTGCTTTCTGTACCTCTCTCAGCTGCGTCCACAGCCACCGGAGCCCTGGAGAGCAGCTGAGCCTGGAGAGTGTCTATCTCACAGTTCTTACAGTCTAGGAGCTGCTGCAATGTCGTCAGCTCTGCCTGAAACACGGACGAGATGTTTCATTGATTTACGGTTTTCAATTCTGATATAGACATTCACATCCAGACAATCACTGGGATTTCCCTTCACGCTTTAATCAAGTCGAGATTCGATTCCCTTGGGTGCTCTTCTACCTGGGTGACCTTGAGCTTCTGTTCGTAATGACTCTTCTCCTGTTCCAGCTCGCCCACCCGATGCTTCAGTGTCCTGAGCTCCTGCAGCAGCTTCTGTGAGAAACATTGAAATGCATCAAGCGTTCGGATTAGCCGCTAGTCCCAGCACTTCAGTCATGGAGATCGCAAGTCAACAGGCTTCCAGTATCAGAAACACAGACCTGCTCCTGCTCTCCAGACATGACCACCTCCTTTAGGAGCAAAAGAGCCTTTTGACTGCATCTCCTAAATGTGTCCTGTGTTTGATTTCTACAGTCTGCATCAGAACGCCTCCTACTGGAGATGGTGCTTTTAACCCTTACCCGTAGAAAAGTACAGATTCTCATCTGTGGTTTCACCCACAGGTTTCTGAAGGTGCTTCAAGGAAGTATGTAACCACGGGATGGTTGGAAAGAAACCGATGTCTCAGACCCACCGCTGCTTTTGGTTCAGCCGCAGTGCTCTGCTCTGACTCTAGACCCTTGCTTCCCTCCAGGATCATCTCCGCCGGCTTCTTCCTGGAGATCTCTTGTCGAATCTGGCACATCTGCTCCTGAAGTTCACTAATCAGATTCACGACACTCTGTCAGAGAGGAGAAAGCAATGAAGATGGTGTCAGACGAGGAAAAGAGGGATGAGGAGGGTTATGGTACCTCAAACTCTGATTGGCTGAGGTCCTCATTAGGCAAACCATGTGACCATTGCTTTCTCACTGCCGTGGCAAACATTTCATATCCTCACTCGGTCGTAATGAGCTCCTACAACGCTGTTCTAAACGGGAGTAAATACTTTCAAATAATCTTACGATTTTGTTTTCTTTGAGTCAAAGTAATATAGAATGACAACATGTGCTCAAACATTTACACAGATCTTGTGTTTTGGAAACAAGAAAAGTGAAGAAGATGATGACTCCCCCCCCAAAAAAAAAGGATAATCAATGGATCCGCAGATAAGAAGTCTGATTGAGCACAGCTGGGAGATTTGACACAAGGTAAAGGCAGGGGGTCTCTTCTCAGGAAATATCTGCAAATGTAAACGCTTGTAGGGAGTTACAGAAATAGATTTGTTTGTTTTAAATGGTTGATCGTTATACTAATGGGATTTCTTCAATTGGGGACCATGCCCAGCTCCAGAGTATTCCCGTCAGGAGCAGCTTGAGGCTGAGTTTTAATAAAGTGGATGGCAATGACTGGAGTTCGACAGAACCCTCATGTGACAGAGACAGCACCCGGCGGTCTATCTATAGAGATCAGGACCTCGTGATAGAGGAAGAATGGCATGCTGCCTCAGGAATGCTCGGTGCCATTCTTTCCCTGCGAGGACCTCGACAGTATTCTGACGTCACACAGAGAGCAGCGCCCGTCACCTCGACTCCAGAGCAGTGTGTTTCTGTTTCCCCGTGTCCTGCTCGGCTTGTTCTCTTGAAATGAAAGGTTCATAGCCACAGGATCATTCACCACTGATCCTTGGAAACCGATGCTAGAGCAAAGCTACACTTTACATATACACCGCAGTAATTAACCAGAACATTGTAATTAGCTGAAACGATTAACTTAAACACAAACTCGTTCACATGAGCCATGGTAATTAACTTGAGTTGAAGCAGCAATCTTTCGACCACGACTTTCCCGACATGGATTTCCTTCAGGGACGCTAACTTTGACTTGTATTATAATAGTATTTTTATTATGTTGCAGATTTATCAAAGAAAACAAACATGTCTTGATATATAGCTGAAGATTAATGGTCTTTCATAATATTCTTTTCATTTTATAATAATTGCATTTTGTTTTACCAAGGTCTGTTTATTTGCATTTTCAAACAAAACTAGCTCTGTGTCAAACAAGTTTACAACGAAATGCAAAAAGTATTAACAAACAAACAGTTTTAACATGAGGGCATCATAGAAAAACAAAAACACTCAGTCCCTAAAAACCACCCGAGTCAATCTAACCCCCCCCCCCCAACACACACACCTTCCCTTCCCCATGCCAGGCGTGCACCCGCTAAACATAAACAAGTTCAAATCAAAAGCCAGGATTTCCCCAAATTATCTGAGCTTCTCTGCTTCAATATTTCCCAAAGAAGTCAGAAAAGGCGGCCAGGTGTCGTAGAACTTTGTAACGGAGCCGTGAACAGAATATCGTTCTTTTTCAAGTTTATAATTTTTACACTTTAAAATAAGAAAGTTTTAGGATAGCTTGAGTTTTTTGATGACGGTGAAGAACCCCCGTGTATATATAAATATAAAATATTCACCATTTACCAAATGAAGAGATTCAAATTCACAAGTTCTGCATCTCTTTTATTCTACTCTTCTCCATGCTGCATCTGTGAACAGGAACGGGGGCTGTACCTCAGCTTTGTGCTGTCTCTCGGCACCGTTGCTCTCTTTGTTCTCCATGTCCCTCAGCTTGAGCTTCAGGCAGGACACTTCCTCCAGCAGACCACGCTTCTGCGCCTGCAGGCAGCTCCTGTTCAGAAGCTCCTATAGAGGAAACACGTTAAACAGCAGCGAACACGAAGCTCTCAGAATCTGGCTAAATATACTCGGCTGGAGGGAGCTATAATTACCAGCTGCACTCTCAGAGATGGACGCAGGAGAGGAAGCAGAGCTGGAGGATGGAGAAGTGTTTGGCAACAGCGCATGAAGGAACGCGGTCCACAAGACGGAACAGTCTTTATTAGTTTATAAATAATCCAGAGACCCCCGGCTCGTTCAGATAAGATAGAATCCCACAGGAGTTCGTTTTTGTTATGGTTACGTGTGTCCCAGCAAACTCTGGAGAGGTTCGTTTGTGGTGGGAACTATATTTGGATCTAAACCAGACTCAAGACGTTTACACGCATGTGATTTATTCAAAAAGCAAACATTTTTTTCAAACAAAATTGTCTCGAGGAAAAGACGCTTTTACTTTATTCGATTGTCAGAAAAACACTGAACACAAAGGAGCTGCAGAGCGCGGTCCACGCAAAAACAGATTTTCTAACCAAAAGAGTATTGGGAGACCCCTTCATCTCACATGAATGTAGAAGAGTGGATGGCTAGGGTTAAAGGGCAGCAGTGGGGCTACGCCTTACAGGATCATGTTGAGAACATTCAGGGAGGTGGAGTAGGGATGGCCATCAGTTCGGAGAACTTGGAGACCCTCTCCGTGTCACATGACAATGTTTATCCAGCCCAAACCAGGCCCGTGGTATGCCCCAGGTCCCAAATGAGTGACGGTTCATGACTGCCCCGAGTCACAGCCATGCTAGTGATCATTAGCACCCCCAGAACTCCAGCTTCCAGTGCCTTCACTTCCTCAGACTTTGAGGAACTGAGTGAAAAGCTCTTGCCGCACGGCGTTTAGCTCACAGGAATATTTAGCTCATAACAGGAGCCGAAAATACCAGCGGCGTGTGCTCAGGAGGTTTATGTGCGCTTCGAGACAACACATGGAAAATATTAGGCCTGTGTCACTGGAACTGGATTTGGCTTTGAAGGGCAAAACCTCAGCGACCGCAGGCACAAGCCCTGAACACCACCCCTCCCCCCACCCTCAGTACACAGCAGATTTAATCAGCTTTCAAAGCAAACCTTACAGAAATGTGCAATTAGCTCATGAGAAAACAAGAATGAGAAGCAGATGAGAGCAGGGTTTTACAGTGTCTTGGAAGATTTGATCTGCAGGAACATTTCAACGCAGCTCTTTGTAAACCGACAGCTTTAGATGCGTCTGGATGCGAGGGTCTGCCTTCCTTCAACTGCTCTCCACTGGTGCTAGAACCAGAGCTCTGAAGCAGTTCCGAACGCCGTATCGAAATGATCACAAACTGTTCAATGATGGTAACAGCAGCCAAACACTCTTTATTTATTGGCAGCATTATAAAGATTCATGAAAAAGCTCTTTGTTTGAGGAGCATCCAGTTTGAGGTTAATGTGAACGCGCATCGAGTCAATGTCTTTAATAAGAGAAAGAAACGAGTCGTCATCAGAATGAATCTTCAGCTAGAACACGCTCACTAAAGCACTCCAAACAACTCGTCTACTCGATGTTCAGAGTAGAAAGACAACAGGTTGACGCATGATTCCAGAGAAAAATAGATCACTGATCTACAATCTAGATTCTTTTCAATGAACATATCGTGTCGTAAACATGGCATCAGAGATCTTCCACAGTACCTGGTGAAGCGTCTCCTCGGTGGAGTAGAGTTTGTGCTGGTATTCCCCGAGAGAACTCTCCAGGTCCCGGATCTTCTCTCCCTGAGCCTCCACTTGATCCGTCAAAACACTCAACTGAGGAACAGGTTCAAATCACGCTTTCAGTTCCCCAAACCAAGAGGAACTCTTCCAAGTTTCAAACACAAAGCCGTCTAGTGCGTTCTTGTCCATCCAGTTGGTCAGGAATAAAACAAATGTACTTTCTGTCAGACCCAACAAGCCAGAACAAGACTAATCCTTAAAGCCCTGCTAGTTCCCATCAGCCCCGCCATTGTGTTGTGCAAACTCTTGTTTCAACAGTCGCGTTAATCACTACAGAGCATCGGTTTCATGAGCTCGTTTTTTACATCGATGCTGTTTTAACTCCATCAATCCGTGCTGGACTGATTCAAGAGCCGTGCGTCTGCATCTGTACACCTTGAACCCGCGGAAAGAACCCTTCAGAATAAACTCATGAACTAAGAGCAGGAACAGGATTTCAGCGTTCGACTCAAAAGCTCTTCACTTGAATCATGTTTTTTTTTTTTATTAATTTATTTTTTTTATCTGCATCGGACTCTTGCTCCCGCTTTGGTGAATACCTGGCAGCCGCTTGTCACCTGCTCCACATCGATGGATGGATGAGTCCGTGATATCTATGGGAAGTAGAACTCCTTGCTTCCTTTCGAGCTACTTAGCTCCTTACCTACTGATCAGTATGCACCTACTCTGTCTCGAATCTACCCCTAGGCTTACAGGAAAAAACAGGGGCAGAACCACGGCTAAGAGAAGAATACAAATGAAGGGGAACAAAGAAACGTGTGCGTACGAATATAAAGCTTTGCGATCAACTATTAAAAGCAGTTTGTGCACCTCGTAAATGTTCCTTTAGAAATCATTGTTATTCTGGAATAAAGTAAAATAAAGTGTAAATGACTAAATCGTATTACAGCAAGTAAAAGTGTGAGGCTGCGATGGACTGGTGACCTGTCCAGGGTGTACCCCGGTGTACTGGAGACCCCCGTGACCCCAAAAAGGGAATAAACGGGTTGGAAAATGAATGAAAGTGTGAGGCTTTTAAAGAGTAAATGCATGCTTTACCTGCAACACCAGGGACTCTTTATCTCCTTCTAGACGAGTCAGCCTCTGCTGGTAGCTCTCTCCGCTGTCTGGACCCGATACGTCCGCCTGAGGATTACATGCGGATTGAGTGCGATCTACAGAAAAGGCTAGTCCCAAGGCTAAACTCAAGGCTTCTCACGTGATCCTAGAGAGCACCAGAGCACATTGGAAACGCAGAACGAAACGATTCTTACCTTTCGAAGCCATGAGAAACGCTTGTGGAAATCAACATTCCCTTCCATTTTCTTCTGCCATTGTACCTCCTTCAGTCTGCCGCCTGCACAACTACCTCCAGAGTTTACTTTCGTGCTCCCCTCACATCTCCATCTGAACCTCGCCTCTGGTTTGGGTTCCAGGGCATCTGGTTTGCAGCGGTGCTCTGTAATATCAGGCTTCTCTTGAGCCAGATGCCTTTTTTCTGTTTAGTTTCCCTCCCTTTGCTCCTTTTAGACACTCCTCCTCTTCTCTTTTTTCTTTCGCCAAACCAGTTTTCTTTGTTTCTAAACGTATCCCTATTAATCAGTCCTGCGGAGGAGCTCTCGTGGGCTCGCCTCGAGATGAGATGAAGGCAGAAAGTGAAGGCAGAGTTTCGAGGAGCAGTGCCCCTCGGTGAGGCCACAGCATCTGCTTGAGAAATATTTGAGGCTGCACCGAGTCTCTGTGATGGATGGGGTCACCGCGGCGTGCTTGAGATCAGAAGCGCTGGGTGCAGCTGTTTCACATGAAGAGCCAGGTACACGTCGAAGTTCTCGCCAGCTTACGGTTTTCTACAGAACGTCTGGAACTTTTTCAGAACTTTAAACACTGTCCTAAAGAAAATCCTCTTCAGGTTCTAAAAGGGAGGTAGATTCCTCATTTTTTGGAGACGTTCCTGATTGGTTCTTCGATGTTCACATGTGGGAGAAACTTGTGCTGCATCACATTCTGAGCTTGAAACACAGATGATCCAGACGGATCTTCTCTCGTCTCAGCGTTCGCTACACAGATTCCAAGTTACTTGATTTAATGCATTTAAAGCCGTGGCTCCAGATCTCAGAGCAGTCTGCTCTCACACTATTCTCCTGCTCGATCTCTGGAGAAACTCTTTCTGGGTGGAGGATCAGGTGGAGCTATGGGTGTGGGTTTTTCCTTCAGGAGCTAGTTTTTCCCACACTTTTAAATCATGTCATGGACAACTTTAACTCTAATTTCTGTAGTTCACCACGTCGGTAATTAACCTAGAGATGCAAGGCGAGCGCTAGAGTGGTGAAGGGGTGGAGGTGGTCCACATTTGAAAACGGATGAAGCTTATTGGAGCTTTGCAGAGCAGCAGGGCAGATCATTTATGGCTCGGCTCCTCACAAATTTCGTAATCAAACACCAAGTGACGTTATAAAAGATCATCATAATTGTCTTTTTAATATGGCCTCTACCCAACAACTAAACTCGTGATTTCACCTTGTGACGCTCACTCCAGAAGCAATCTGCATCAAGAGAAACACATTTGAAATGACTTGAGTACGAGGACGAGTTTTAAACGTACTTCTGAGGAGGAGACCACCAGCACCTGGAGAACATACGGCCTTAGAAATCAGTGATCAGCAGATGAACCAGGAATGAGGGGACGGCTCCCTCTGCTGGACAAAGGGAACCAGCACCGAGAGCGTCAAGACCACTCCGACCAGGAGCTGTTCTAGGATCAGAGCTGTGGGGGAAACACCCCAGACACTTGACTTGTACTGGTTACAAACAAAGTCTGTAGAACTGTTTCCACTTTGCACAAGATCTCAGCAGCTCTTAGGAGGCTCCTGGGGCTTGGTCTCCTGGGAAAGTTTCACGTTTAATGCATTTTCACCTCTTGAGGATTTTTGGGACATTTTAGGATAAAATCCTTCCTTTTTTGTGCATTTTGTTCGGAAAATGATAATCGATGCAGAGCTATCTTTACTTTACTGACTCATAGCATCCCTGGAGCAAAGAAAGGATATCGCTGGATCCCTCTGGATATGTGCTGCATGTAATTCCAAACTAGGAGCCCTTCATGGTTTATTTCCCAGTCTGCATCAACTCACTCAAACCTGCAGCTTTAGAACAGCCTGCAGGTCTTCAGAAGCTGCGCTGGACGTGCTGGAGCTGAACTGTGCAATAATATAACCAGCGAATGAACCCTGGGAGCAAGCATCACAGCATCCGTCTGGAGACCTGGGTTCCTTTCTCCACCTTGAGCTCTCATCTCTATCATGTCCCTTCTGTGAGTCACTTTGAATAAAATAGTAATGTGATGTAATGCACAAATGTAATGTAAACATCTGCCGTCAGTCTCCATGAATCTCTGTAAAGGTATTCAACAGCTCTGCATCCCTTTATACTTCTCGGCAGCAGCAATCAAGAGACAGTAGTAGTTTACGACTTCCTGCAGGAATCCGAAATGTCCAAATCCTGAACACGGCCGACATCCAGAATCTCCTGCTCCCCATAGTCTTATCTAACGCTAACCCAATGACCCATTCTCAAAGTCTTGAACATAGATACAGATATAAACTAAAAGAATCAGGCCAGAAGTTCTTGTCTTTTGTTTTTGTTTGGTACGTTTCCAAGATCAGAGAGGCATCGGGGGCGTTTATTCCTGTGAGAGAAGGTTCTCCTCCGACTCGTCACTGGTGGCTTTAGGTTCTGCTCTCAGCTACTAACGGAATTACAAAACAAGCCATTCCTTCCCATTCTCGAGGAACCACCAGGGGGTAATTCTCTGCTTTCTTCTCCAGTACATGAGGAGAAAATTCCAGCAGGGTTCTCCACCCCACCCCCGGCGTCTCCCAAACCCAGGCTTCAGTTTCCAGGCAACAGAGAGTGTTTCACACTCATAAGAAGACACGGCGTATTAGGAATGATATCATCGAGTCCAGGCAATGTAATGAATTCCCCTCCATTTTCACTGTGTCAGCGGTGGGCACAACCTCCAGTAGACCCCCACCGATGGCAGAGCGATGGCTGCAAAAACCAGGTTTCTCTAAACACCCGTTCATATGAATGTGTGTCCAGCGTAGAGAGACGCTCATCCCTCGCTCTTCAGCCGCGTGGCCCAGTAGAATTACTGGAGCTGATGTAGCAGGTCATAAAACAAAGCTCAGTGGATTCTATTTGTGCTCATGCCTTCTCCAGATGCTGACATGGATGCGCTTCCTCGTACATTTTCATATTTGATCTAATTATTATGTTCTATATGAGATTTAACGTCACAGTGCTTCGATGCATTCGGGAGGCTTCCCTGGTCACAGAGTCCTTCTGAAACATAAAGCAGAGGAAGCCGTTTAGGAAATATATAACTTAGATAAAAAAGTTCAGTTGTTGTTGTTGTGGGAAGTGTCGTGGAGGGAAGCAGTGGTTCCTCTAGCACACATCCCATCATCAAAGGTGTGATTGAAGCTTGAAATGAAAAAAAAAAAAACCAAACACGCCCTTTGACCACGTCTTCTTTATTTTGAGAGATTCTGACTTCGAAGAACAGAGCGTGTTTGTACAGCCCTGACACAAAGGCAGAGGTGGCAGATAATGGCCGACCAGGAGCAGTGCACACGATGGAATGAAGCAAAATTCTTTGTTTCATGTCGGTCGAGACGTTCAGCTGGTTCTTTGTGAGCGGCTGCTGCAGTCAGGTGGAGGAAAGGGTTGAGATGCTCCACAGCCGGATGAGCGAACTCTTCATCTACTCAAACTCGTTGCTCGGTTTTCTTTCTTTCTGTCGCTGTTGCTCCTCTGTCCTAAGCTCTGAACCCTCTTCCACAAACACGCCCCCTGCATCTGATTGGATGAGCTGGAAATAGTGATTTTCCCACCAAGCATGGATGTCCCAAGATGATGCCAACCCCAACCCCATCCCTCGTCAAATCCCTGACGCTAATGATGTCCGAGACAATATGTTCTCTCAAAAGGTACATAAATTCATATTCTGATTTATTTTCACTTGACAATGAGGCCTAAAACCTGCCAGAGGGTATTATAACCTGCTCAGATGTTCCTCCTGCCAACACACTCCTGGGGAATTTCAGATCTGTGCTGGATGAGAGGAGAAGTATCTTGAACCAAGACGTTGCTTCTCCTCACAGTGAAGATCTCAACGACGCTGGAAAGGAGAGATTCACAGGGACAGAGACGATCTGTTGTTATGATGAAGAGGGAGTTTTAATTCATTTGTTCAATCGAGGTCAATTGTGATGAAACGTGGAGATCTGCTGAGGATGTTCTGGGAACATGACGTGAGCATCATTGGTGACATGTGACAGATCAATGGAGTCAATTCTCCAAGAACCAGAGCCTTCTGACATGAGCTGCACCCGGCCTGTGACACTTTAACACCTCTCTCTCTCTCTCTCTCTCTCTCTCTCTCTCTCTCTCTCTGTCTCTCTCTCTCTCTCGGCGCATGTGGTGCTTCGATATAATGAGCACACTTGTTTAGAGCTGTGCGAGTGCAACGAATATGTGTCAAGCCCAGCATGAGGAGAATTAACTAGCCCCAAGAGCCACAGCGGGGGGAGAGGTTACACCGGAGCTTCAAAATGTCTCTATTGCTTGGGAAACTGCAAGTGGTAAAGGAAATACTGACGGCATCGTCCTGGTGTTTTGTTGGGGATTCGGTGGAATGGGATAAGTACACATCGACATCATGTGAACCACTAATGAGAGGAAAAGGAAAACTTACTTTCACTTCTGAAGAAGACTGGACTGACAGTCAGAGGGGGACAGGCTCCTGGATCTCAGGTTTCCATTCGATTCTAGTCATGTCTGCAACTTCTTTAACCCCTTCAGACCTGAATGATTTTCCGAACATCAAATATGTTGTTTCTGAGTCACAGGATGTTTTTTCTTGACCTTAAATGAAAAAATAAAATCCATGTTTTCAGAACATCTTTAACTCGAGTGAAATTCTCCAGAAGTAAAATAACAGCTGAATAGAATCTCAGTGTCCGGTGGGGTCTGGTGGGGTTCCCATAGCTTTTTTTTAACATCTATTTGGGGACAGTAATACTTTAACCCAAAAGCTCAGAATAATAACACGCTTCCTCTTGTATTAGAATAACCTCGAAACGGAAGCGTGTGATGTTTCGAGGAAGATAAAGGGCCGAGAGGGTTCTTTGATTTGTAATAATCAATGTTAATAGTTCTCGATGGTTTGGTAAAAAGTACCTCCTCAAAACCCCTCGTGGTAAAAACAACCATTTAGAGTGCTGCTCCTTTAAAAGTCAAGGAAAGAAGCTCAGAAACTCGCTGAAAAGCTTGATTTAGTAAGAAACACATGTTTAATGACATGAGAAATAAGATTACACTTGCAATGTCTGTAAACATGTCACCACCATGACGCCTCAAGACGATCGATCCACATTTCATTTCAAACAGGAAACGGAGAACATCTGCACCACACCTAAACACACCCATGCGCTGTGGGAGGGAAACAACCCAAACAGGGAAACTCACATTCCATCCTCAAGACCCACGGACTCTCGGTTAAAACACACAGAGTGGGACGGAGTTAGAAAACACACAAAAATACTCAGAATTTTCTTGTCCGATTCACCATGAGCAGCACAGAACAACCAAACAGTATGTGACCACTCGACATGCAGCTGAAACAATCTAGAAGTCCCATGCAGAGCGAGAGCGTCCGGTGCACAGGTTCAGGAAAAGGAGTCACGGCATCCCTCAGCGATTCTGGGGCTCTGGATTCTATTCGTGAGCTCGCGACGACTGTGGCTAAGGTGATGGAGGGGCCTTCAGGGAGTTACAGGATCCTCCTTGGCTTCCTCCTCCAGTGCTGTGGTACTGCAGAGAGCACAGGGGCATGTTATGAATAACGTCTAAAAAGAAAAAAATGCTTCAAAGCCCCGCAGGCGGAACATGCACAAGTCACTTTAGGAAAGCCACTAGATGATGTCATCACTTCATCTGCATAAACACGAGACATGCTTTGCGTCACTGAATTGTGTGTGCGGTGTGCTCAGGGTAAAGGATTCACTTCAGCCGTGGTACCTAAGATTAAACGCAGATATTATTGTGATAAAGAGAAACCCATTGAGAACACTCCATCACTGTTCGAGCCGCAGGGGAAACAGACGTAGAGCGCGCGAATAATCTTTAGCCTCAAGAAAGGCTTTTGGTGGTTCCAGAGTTCTCCAGTTGACGGGTGACAACACTGTAGCCAGGGTTTCCGTGTCTGCACTAAACGCATGTAAGAACGGGCCGTGGAGGACGTGTGGGAATGTCTTGAACGCAGCTCATCGACAGATAGATCACGCTTTTATGACCAAGGAACAGTGGAGAGGGGTTTACTGTTAACAGACAAAACAAACAGGATCTCACAGTCCTCTTCAGCTCAGTCTTCACCAGCTTCTGCTGAGAGAGAAGAGCACTTGTTCCTGCTCCTGCAGAGGAGGAGGAGAACGCTCCGCCGACCGTGAGTTTAGATAGAGGAGATATTCTATGAGAAACAATAATCTAATAATCTTCAACCCCTGATTTATTTTCAAAAAACTTATCAGAAAATTCACATTATCTTGTACTAAAGAGTAAACCAAGTCATATTCATAATTTTTTGTGGAATTGCCGTACTTTTAATAATTATAATAATAATAATAATAATAATAATAATAATAATAATAAAAATAAAAATAAAAATAAAAATAGCTTTTATTTAACACTTCACAAGTTACACATGGACTCCTGACACACAATATAAATAATAATGAAAATAATGATAAATACACAAAGTACATCACAATAAAAAAATAAATGCAGAAACACCTTAAAACCGTTTTTTTTTTAAGTTTAAAGAAATCTCTTTCATCACAGATTTTTAACCTACTTTTATATTTTGATATTGAATTAATTGTATCTAGGAGGCCACTTCAAGACCTTCTTTAGGGAGATTTGGGAAGCCGTGAATCTGTTTCTGATGTTAATAATGGAATGTCGATGGTAAAAGTAAAGTCTTGTTCTGTCTCTTCACAAAAGCAGCTGTTGAGCACAAGTCAGAAAATGGAGGCAGGATTCTCTCGGAACGGAACACGATGAGGAGAAGGATCTCCAAGCACGAGTGCGCTCACCTCGACGAGCGGGTGCCAGTGTGCGATGGGCTTCCGTGGGTAGGTCAGCATTTCGTTCCAGTGTTCCCTGCCCAAACCCTCGGCGTCGTTACCCACGCGGCACACGCCGATGACCTCATTGTGACCTACACTGTGAGACAGACAAGAAGCAGCATGTTTACACTCGAGATGTTACTGCGTCTGCGCCAGAGGAGCCGCCCTCACCGATCGTAGTCCATCACAGCTATGAGGAGGCTGATCTGGTCGATGCTCTCCGGAGGGACGTCGAACACAATGGCCTCGTTGTAAACAGGGTTCAGGGTGTTCCTCTTGGTGGAGGTTTTCCTTTTCTTCAGTCTCCGTCCATCACACATCAGAGAAACCTTCACGTAAGGATCTGTGGATCAGAGGAAAGTTCATATTCTACTAGTCGAATATTCGGAACGATGGACAGAAGTTCTCAGTATAGCTAAGGCCAGGGAGCTTCGGTATCTCTGAGCACTTTGAGGTGATCACCTAAGGTTGTAGTTGTGTGACCCACCACAGGACGGCCCCATTCGAGCTCACGGCTCTCAACAAGTAAAGGAACTGAACCGTCGGAGATCCTTCCGCGGAGGAAAGATTCCAGAAACAATGAGGGTGTTTTCAGAGCGACTGCTGCTTCCACTGCAGTATTGAGATGTGTTCTTCTCTCGGACACGGACACTGGGAGCTGAAGGTGGAGTGAGTGAGTGAAAGCTCCCTCCACCTCTTTCAACCATGACTTTGATGGCCTTGAGCAAGTCTCCAGATTTCCCCACTGCTCCGGGGGTGTGTTTGCTCACTGCTGTGTGTGTGTGTGCGTGTGTGTGTGCGTGTGCGCGGATGGGTGAAGTTCACTCCAGACCTGGTCGAAGAGTCACTTTCACTTTCAGATGTGTGAGGAGCTCAGCGGAGAGCTGCTACATCTATTTCCTGGGAAGGCATTTTCTGGAGGAAGGGTTGCGTTACTATGACAACCGTTGAAATCACCTCGTCTGTGAAAACACCTTTTGTTGTAAACAATACAGGCTTTAAACAACGATCATGTGGCGTTTGTTAATTCAAAGCAAGCTCTTCTGCAGGGACAGGAAGGAGGGAAAGGGCAAAAAGCGGAGCGATTGTGAAAGTCTCTCGTGATGGAGAAGTAAACAGCTGGAAATCCATCTAGCTCTGGCTGTAAGAACTTTCCAGGGCCAGCGATGATGCAGAGTTAGGCACATGAGCATCTTGTCTACCACAGAGAGGATCATTACAATAAAATATTTGTAAAACCACTCAGGTGACGGTGGCGTCCTCTGGAGATGCGCTGTGTGTTCTTTGAGTCAGTGATCCGGTGAAATGCACGCTTGGGGAGCGTGGGGGAGCTCCTGGAGTATGGACCTGCTGGTGCCTGAACTGTCCTGGTCTGAGCCACTCAAGCTCTACTGAGCGGCCGTGATCGGGGATTCTGAGATCTGTGCTGCTCCCTGTGGATCACACCCACTCCACCCCCACCCCCACTAGCTGCAGGAGCTAATGCTAATACCCCCTGCACCTGCAACTTTTTGGACATGCATTTATTTGTGTTTGGATCCCAGGAAGAGCAAAGACGAATTCCGTATAATAGAACTGATGCCGACATTAAGATTTCGATAAATGCATATTTCCCAGTTGTAGCCCGTACCTGAAGCTCCAGTGATGTCCATGGCTTTCAGATTCCTTGCTTTGATCATGGTGATGGTCAAGCGTCCAGCGGTGGGCAGGTAGCACAGAGAAAACATCAGATCGCCCAGATCCACATTATCCTGGGAACAAAAACAACATTTGTACGTTCCGCTTCAACTTTATTTGTGCTGGACAATGATCAACGGTGGCACACAGGAATTTGAACAGATTGCTATGGGAACAAGATAAACTCTAAACAGAAGAAAATTCACAGGTGCCAAAAGACGTCCCTTGTGCCTCACAGAAATCTCTCTCTGTGATCGTTTACTGGTGAAAACGGCCAGGATCCAATGTCCTTCTCTAGTTAAACAAAGTGTACAAGGAGCTTCTGCTGCTATGAAACGAGGAAACCATGAGCTCCTCCAACATCTGCAGATGGAAGAAGTTCAGAGCCAGCAGGAGAGAATGAGCCTGGCCAGGGAGCCCAAGAACACAGAGCTCTGACGAAACCCCAGAGTCACGGTTGGATGAAACCGGACGTGGACAATGTGCTGCAGGCTGGTGGAGACTATTCAGCTCGAGGGAGTACGGAGACATCGAGATGAAAACCTGCTTCAATCCTCTTTCAGCAGAACAATCACCCCAAGCACACAGCAAGCTGCACAAACCTGTCAATTCCCGCCTTTCTAATTAAAGTAAATGGGCAAGTTAGAGCCTTTTGTCTTGGCACTTTGGTAACAGGAAATGAACCGGCTACAGTACCTTCAAAATAAGAGTCCTTCCCTGAAACGTTTTGAAAGCAGAGCTTTTCTATGTTGTTCTTCCACACAAGCGTCACCAAATCACCGAAGTTCTCAACTCATCTGCAAACATTTAAAACACTACCGCACACTTGAGCAGCTGCGTTATATCGCCCCCTGTTGGACTGGCAAGCTTTTAACATCAGTTTTTGGGTGTAAACTGTTGAACACAAAATGTCCACAAATAAAAAAAAAATCAAGGTTTTGAGATCCCCTTAGACCATAAATAAGTGGTTTCAAGCCACCACGAGAGAATCCAGTCACGTGTTAAATAAACAAAGATCACAAAGGAAAAGGCAGCCGGCCTCCGAAGAGCTTGAGGCTCACATCAGAGCAGCAGGAGCGTCAGCAGCTCCGTTCTCACTCGATCTTGAAATAACTCGTTGGAGAAAGTGTGATGAGCTTCTCTGACACCTATTCATCCAAACATCTCAACGACGGCTCGCCTCCAGTCTGCAGGAGTATTGAAGCTTCAATGAGTCTGATCCCAGCGATAGATCAGAGAAATGTGGAGAGCAGCGTTGTCTCAGGGAGGAGCTTCCTGCTTCTGGAATCTGTGATCCTTTCATTTGATTTCCATTTAAAAATGGAAACAAACTTGAAAAATTAAATGAGAAAAAAGGTTGGTTGAAAATTATAAATAAAAAAAAAAAATGCACTTTATCTTTTTTTCCCAGTAAAATCCTTCAGTTAAAACCACATAGAACACAAAACTATGTTACGATGTCTATGCTGCTCATTGTTTATGTGTTATGAACAATTATCAGCGCATAACTGAATATTGAAAAATATTTATTGGCCTTATACTCAATCTATAGAAATCTAAAAGTCCAATATCAGCTCATTAATTGATCCAAATGCAAATTGAATCTGCTGAATGAAAGAAAAGGAGTTTTGGGGGGGAGCCAGATATCGAGGCTCCACCCCCAATCTCTTCTGAGCAAGTGCAGACTCACACTCTTGGCCATCAGCGTTCAACTCCTGCTTATTGTGGCCTTACATAAGGAAGTGGTGGTGCAGCAGCAATAATTTATATATATATAAAAAGTTAATTTTCTAGATGTTCTGATGGTCAGTAACTGTTGTAATTTTTTGATTCTGGCAGCTCATCTCTTGAGCATTCCTCATGAACTTAATTAAGGCTAAATTACCATTGCTTCAAATCCTCATCCAAAGCGATTGTATTTTGTGTTTGAAAGGATTGTAGGATTCTTGGAGTTATGGATGTTATGTTTCGGGGGAGTCGGGTTCTGTCGGCTGTGCTGGTCGCGGCGGTGTGCTGAGTTGAGTTTAGCATTGTATCTAAATGTGTTCCGTGGTTCAGACAGTAGAGCATCACACCAGCAGCACAAAGCTTATGGATTCAAACCGCAGCGAGAACAGGCAAATACGTTCTTTCCTTGAAATGTAAGTCGTTTTGGATAAAAGAGTCGCTGCATAAAGGTTTGTTTTGCCCTAAAGAGAACACAGAGGTCTGCTGCGAGAAAGAGCCAGGCGTCCTCCCTCACATACCTGTGTGTGCTACACCTTCACTTTTCTACATTATTTGTGTCAGCGTTTTGAGTCTCTTTTCTTTCGAAATCTATTTTTGTATCGAAGGGCCAGTGTTTATTTTGGGGGACTTTGAATGGGTTTGAGATCAAACAGCAATTAAATCCAAAACCTTCAGCTCAATTAATAAAATAAAATACAGAAACAAAAGAGATTTTATTTATTCGCACAGTTCTTTAATTTACTAATGATCATGAACAAAGTTCAGCAGTTTAAAAAGATTAAACTCATGGAAATGTTTCCAATCGAGTGATTTCAACCAGGAAACAATAATCGAGCTCTACTCACCGAAGACACGTATTGGACGTCCCTGCAGAGTTTGGTCTCCCTGGGGAAGTCCACTAGATCCAAAAAGTTATCAACCACCACCTGGCCAATAATATCGTGGCGTGAAAAACGATCAAAATCGTAGACGCTGAAGTGCAGCTTCCTCGTGGGCAGGTCAGCGTAAGCCACAGGGAAGAGGAAGACCTCATCAAACACCGGGTTCAGCGTCTTACGGTGTACCTTGGTCTGGTGCTTGGTTTTGCGGTCTGGGAGAAGGTAGATTTTGACATAAGGGTCCGAGGTTCCGGAGAAGTCCTTGGCGGGGAGATCTTGGGCTCGATGGATCTTGACGATGAGCTGCTCCAGGTCACAGTCGTATTTGAGGATGAAGTGGAGGCGTCCGCAGCTGCCCACACGACTGCTCCGGTTGTCCTCACCATCCAGAGATCGCTGTTTGTAGAGCTCTGGTTTCAGCTGGCCGAGACTCATGCCGGTCAGAGAGTCCTGTCTCTGGAACTGGGCCACTGTGAAGTCAGGGTTGGACTGGTTCATCTGGCGCCGGATGGAACCTTGTCGGCTGAAAAGCAGAGCAACAAACTTCAGACGATCGGATTCCCACGACTAGAAAAGTGTCTGAGTCACGTTGCTGCAGAACTCGTTTCATTCATTTGTTTGGGAAGGAGAGAACATGATCCAAAAGGAACTAAACCGATCACGTCAAGTGTGTTTCTCTGTAGATTAGTTCTAGTGTGAACGTAGTTTTTCATCAGAAGAGATCTAGATGCAATAAAATGAGTGAAATGATGTGAAATGTGTCCTTCTAGTGGTGACAAGAAAAATCCCTTGGAAGTACAATACCTTTGAGATGGCTTGTGTTTTAGTGCATAAGGCTTAGGAGAGCTTCGCTTGGTTTTTTGATGTCGTCTTTGCTTTTTTCTGGATTAATATTTTGTCTAAACACATTTATTTTTTTTAAAACATTACAACTGTTCAACAAATACAATCAACGGGAGGCTTCTGTTGCCAGCACTCAGCCGCAGCAGGAAACACATTTGAATCTGTGGATGAATCTGATGTTCTCCTCCAGCAGAGACACTCCCAGGCAGAGATTCCTACAGACAGACGCCTCCCTCTGAAGCCATTACAGAAAGTGGTCTCACCTGACGCAGGCCGAGGAGGGATCCGTGGTTTGCCTCTGCATCCGTGTGTTGCCATGGACACCATTCTCTTGCGTTTTGGACTCCGCTTCCAGTGGGATATCAGGGGAAGTGTGGCTTATTTTGAGGGCCGCCTCAGGCACCGGCACTGGAGGAGGAGATGCTGGAGCTGCCGGAGACACCGGAGTGGGCGGAACCATCATCTCCTTTACAACGGAAGGTCTGGCATTATTCCGGCGGTCGAGAGTGGCATCCACTTCTGTATAGATGGGCTGAGGTTGAAGAGGAGGAGGAGGAGGAAGCAGTGGAGGGTCTGGGTGTCCCTCCTTGGTGCCTGCGGAGAAGCCGCGCTCCCGCCACGGAATCCAGCACAGTTTCCATGATACAAAGAGAGAGACGCCGAACAGAGCCAAGCCACAGGCTGTCACCACCAGGGACAGGAGGCTAACGGATATGTCTAGGAGATGAAAAGACATCCAGAAATAAATATATAACACTTATATAACACAATATATAACCTGCTGCGAAAACAGGGGTGACACCAAACAGAACCAAGCTCTCCCTCCTGAAGAGGAGACGCAGGAGAAAAGAAGCAGCAGAGACTGGATTTAGAAGAAAGCTGAAAATCTGAGCTAATATTTACCTTTAAGCGCCAAACTATGTTTAGCGGGGTTGCTAAGATATGTTGCTACGGCGTTTCACTCATGCAAATGAAGCTTTGACCTGTGAAGAGATTTTTCTACAACAAACTACTTAGCTGCGCGAGGCTATGCTAGCAGTGCTAACATCAGATCATGTAACTTTTTCCTTTATCTAATGCCTTCCAACCCTGGGAACCTGCGGGAAACACTGATTTTGGAGTAAAAGGACCCAAGCTCAGGGGAACTGTCTCCAGACGGCCTGGTTTCCGACTGATTCAACACGTGAAACGATTGAGGCTCTTTTGATTTTATTCCCAAACAGTTGCTTACATCACTGTCACTATTCTCTTGATCCGTCAGTTTTCTATGTTTTTTATGTTTTTTGTTGGCCAACACCGTTACAATTATTGTTCAAACTCATGACTCCAGAGGAAGAGCATTTAGGCAGCCGTTACAGAGTTCGGATCTTACATTTGGCTTCGTTTATTATGTTTGTTGTCATAAAAGAAGCTTAACTGTCTGGGAGACAAGCAATCGAAAGAGTTGTTAAATGAAATGCAGTTCAGATCTTCCCTACAGCGCTCCCTTCTGCTAAAACCCATCATCACGCGTACCCAACATCTCCTTCTGTAAACATTACTTTGATAATTGCATTTTCAGTTTCCGCCTTTCATTTAGCGCAGGAGAAATCCCTGGCATCCTTCAGTAATTTATTCTGCTCAGTGTCTCGGCTCCCCGGAGAGCTGAACCAAAGCCTGTGATCCACTGATGTTTGAAACTTTATCTATTGTGATGATTGGCCTAAACCACCAGTGACTCCAACTAAATCCCAGCGCTTTAATTAAAACCAGGAACTTTAATCAGGAACGAAATGTAAAAATGCAACTGTTCTCAATGGAATGAGATCAGACTAATCTACAAACTTTACCCCAGCAAGCGCTCTCTAGACTCTAAATGTACATTTCTCACACATTCTGTTAGTCATAATTAACAATAACGATTAGAATCATAAAATGAAAGCATGAGATTATAGCCAAAGATTCTAAACGCTGTTGTTGAAATTAGGCGTGAAGATACGGGTCACGATAACCTTTGCTCCGCCTCCGCCTCAGACAGAGTTACCAGGAGCATCTGAAAAAGTGAGAAAGTGTTGGTAGGGGATCTGAACTACACTGCAGGCCTTGATGCTCCATGTAATGCCTATAGCTGTAGTACCATCTATGATGCTGAGTTTGCGTCTGCCAGAGCTATTGTAAGAGCAGACTGAGAACACAAACATAGGAGCGCAAAGTTTTTTCCATTGTTGCTGTATTTACCTGAGCCCCCTGCTGCCGTGAATGCTGCTCTCTCATTGGCTGCAGGTAAAACGGCACGGTTCTGAACAACCGAAAGCTCCACATACTGATCCCCATACAGAATATCTGAGCATGCATTTTTTTTCCAGGAAATGTCTTTAATTAATAGAGTGTTTCAAGGTTAGAAATGTGTTAGGATTTTGGAGAAGTTTATTTAATTTATTTTATTAATACAATCTTTACAATTAATGAATAAATAACCTTCAGAAAGATACATTTCAATAACATTTTGATGAATTTATTTAAAGAGCATAATAGATTTAAATGTGAAAAAAGCATACAGCATACATAAACGTTGCTGTGGTTGTTTCAGTGCCTGAAAAGTGCTGGAATTTGAAGATGCAAACGGTGTAAGAACCTTTAAAACCATCTGGTTACTGTTTCAGCTTGTTTCAACAGTTTCTTCACCGTTTAAAAAAGATAACAGCATCGTGATCGTGAAGAAAAAGAAAGTAGTTCCGTATTTGATTGTGGTTTATGAGTCTAGCCGCACACCATCATCATCTGAGGCACAGCACACAGGGCCACACTATCGTCACGGTAGGAGTCGGGAACGCAAACGTTCTCTGACGGAAACAAAGTGAAATGAAAGATTGAATGAAAGTTGGTGAAGGTTAAAAGCAGTTTTTTTGACAAAAGGCGTTCTTTAGTTGCCAGCGTTTCTACAAAGTGCTTTGTGAACATTTACAATTCTACATCGACTGGATCGTAAGGAACCAGAAGATAACCTCCCTCTGTAATAGCTTTCCTTTAAAACTCAATCACTTCAATAAGCAAGACTCTCCTTTCCTCTTGTTTTCTGCGCACTACATCCCTCCATCCTTCAGAGGCTGCAGAACTCTATTTGATTTGTTCCGTCTCTGAGCTGAGCACTCTCAAGACCCCGGCTCATTCCAGTCTCTTACACTTCAAAGAGAACCCTTCACAATGGATCCTATCAAGAAACATTCCAGCACAGAGAGAGAGAGAGAGAGAGAGAGAGAGAGAGAGAGAGATGGGGAGAGAGAGACAGAGAGAGAGAGAGAGAGAGGTAGAGAGAGAGAGGTAGAGAGGGAGAGAGAGAGAGAGAGAGAGAGAGAGAGAGAGAGAGAGAGCTTCAAAGCTTCTCGAAGAGCCTTGCAGCTGAGATTCCCGCGTGCTGCAGCTGACTGTAGGAACTCTTACCGGGAAACTGAATGAAATCAGCATTTAACAATAACAAGAAAGCAAAATGATATTTCTCTGTGACAAAGAGGTGCGCAGCTTCTGCTTACATTCTTGTTCAGTGACTAAACGTTTAAAAAAGTAGATTTACATGATTGATGGGAATGAAATTATGAAAATATGAAATAGAAGCTTGTTTTTATTAGCTTGGGGGTGGGGGGGACTGGAGAGTTAGACGACTGAGAGGGTGAGGCATGCGTTACCTGCAGTTACTGGGAAGAATAAGGAACCAGCTTGTCATCTTTTTCAAATGCCCCGGGAAGAGGAGGTGGATAGCAGGGTGCACTTCACACGGTTGAGTTTTTATTTCCACTCCTGCCCAATGACTTTCTAACGTGGATTAATGCGGTCAGGTGCGTTTCATTAGGTGATCATGAGGTTGTTCATGTCTGGGGTCTGGAGATACACGTGGCCTTGGTTTGGCCTATGCATCAAGAACAAATACGTCATTAAATATAAAATTATTACCAAATGATAGCGGTGCTCATATCAATTCAGTTAAAGCACATGGTCCCTGCTGAGGAAATAATGGTGTTCTCGTGCGGTTCACCGAAAGGCTAGTGTTCTGGCACAGCGAGGAACCCGGTAATGATTGTTTTCCTTCTCCCTTTTCACTCCAGCTACATGTGGCTGATTATTTAATTACAGTTGACATGGGCACTTGGCATGAATTTCCCCAAGTCTCCCATGAAGCTAAATCCCCCTCGGAGAGAGACGTGCTCATCCAGTCAGGCTTCATTAACGCGTTCATTCATCAGCTGGTTTCATTTTTACCAAAGTCTAAAGGGACACTTGACCACAAATGAAATCTCTCAGCATTTAATGTAATGTGAACTCTTCTAGACGAGACGTTCTAAGAACTAAAGTTATATTAAGCTTAATCTTTCTCCACTCTGGCATCCGCGCCATGCCCCCGTGCACCCCTTTACCCAATGGCACACTTCGATGGCTGCGGTTGCATCTGTTTTTGAACATCCAAACTGTTGATCAGACACATATGTGAGGAGAGAGTGAAGCAATAACGGGTTCATGACGAGACCTGTTCAATAAATGATTGAGGGAGGACCTTTGAACTAGAGCGAGCTCAGCTCATATTAGTAAGAAGCCAGGGGGTCACCCGCCCACAGCGGTGGCACACTCCCAGCATTCACACTCAATTCAACACACTCAGACATGCATTTATTTGGGCTGTGGGAGGACACTGGAGAACCAAATCAGTGCAAGGAGTCCATGCAACCGATGCAAAGCCCCAGCCCAGATTCGATCTTGAAACCCCCAGCTGTGCTAACCACAACACCAGCAAGCAGTCCTGGTCTTAGAAATCTGAATGAATCAATGAGCAACAAGTCAAACCCAAGACCTGTCCGCATCAGCGGTGTCCTCTCAGCTCGACTGTGATGCCTTCACAAATAAAAATGAACGAGTCGCTCACCTGAGTCCGAATACCTCGGCCTGGCAAGGTCTCGGAAGTAATAAATGAAATCCAAACAGTTCTCGTTCTGAACCTCCCCCTTAGAACACAGATCCGACAAGAGTTCCAGCGCTTTCTGACAAATCTCGTCCTCTCTGTCGACAGGCATTTCCCACCAGCATCCTTCTGGGTAGAGGAGCTCCTAACGCGCAGTCCCCTCGCTCAGAAGCATCCCACTCCCACGGACCGACCCGGCTCTCCGTCCTCTCCGCGTGGGGGTCCAGGTTGTGTTCCCCTTTTGGTTTCGCTGGACTCGATGGAAATCTGTGGGGAAGAGGAATGCCACCGGTTGAACCTCCGGTTGAACACGGAGAGGCGGGCGCGTGCACCGAGAAGAGCGCTCGCCGCTGTGCTGGAGATACTGCGCATGCGCACAACTTCATCGCTCCATCAGTAGTGTCGTCGACGACCATGAAAGTAAACCGAAGTCGTCCATTGCCATTCCTGAACACTCAAGTACATTTCTCGTAACATTGTTAAAGAAATCAATCAACTTTTACCGGGAAAAACAAGCAAAATTTTAATGGAAACAAATTTTAAATGTGTTTTGTACAGAAAGGAAGATCCACCGTGGTTTTGTCTGACTTTACAGTGGCCTCCTGTGACCGGAATGTGCCACACTACATCCTTTTAAATGGGGTGGGATATAATATAAGGATGTAATATAATATTAATTCCAAAACTTTAAAAGCACTTCCTAGCTAATTAAAAATGATTAGGAATAATGCGCTGGGTAGTTCGCCGGGCCTCGCCCCTGACTGAGATCCTTGTCTCCTGACGCCGTCCTGCAGAGGAACAGATAATTTCAGCTCAATCCTTCACACAGAATAACTGGCGATCAGCAGGATGCACAGAACATTCACCTTCGTAAGCAATTTGAATCTTTTGTGGCAACGACAGAAGCTCCAGGACTGTTTGACTAACAACAGATCTCCTCATTCTGATTAATGCCCTGAAACATTTGTATAAAAGAATACCTATTATTCCTTTTCCCTCCACTTTTTGTTTTCCCGGTCAAAGGGGTTCACATTTACTCTTTGGAGGAATTTTAAGAATTCAATGAACCTGACGCATGCTTTTTGTCTTGTGAGGAGAACCCGGAGGAACCCCACACGAGCCTATAAGGAGAACACGCAGACTCCTCTCAGGGAGCCAGATGGCCTCAACCAGAAATGTTCTTACTGACAGCCCACGGTGCTGTAAGCTGAACTATAGTCATCAGAATGTATATTGTGTATGAAGCAGGTGAGAAATTAAGCTTCTCCTTCAGGAGACAAGACCTTGAAGGACATTGAGCAAAGGCCACGAGTGTGCAGCACAGCAATGGAAGGCCTCCTTGAGAAAATGATTTTCACACGTTTCTCTCTTCACCATAATTCTACATGCGTCCATTCACAGTTTTGATGCAACATAAAGAAAAGGTATATGGTCTGGCCAAACTTTTGTCAGAAAAATTACGACACATGATTATAATCAGATGCTTTTACCTGTATTTGTGATTTTTTTAAATGCTATTTTACCAGTGTATTTGACTGTAAACCTCTAAACTTAAATCATTTGTTGATTTTCTTCTCCGGGTCTCAGTGTTCTGTTTGTTCCTATATGCAGCACACTTTGGGATTTAGAGGATTCTATGAACCTTAGTTTCAGGGGGAAACTGGAGAAACTGGAGGAAATCCACGTAAGCACAGCGAGAACGTGTCAGCTCCTCCCAGGAAGGTCATCTGCGAGCCTCGAACCCGTAACCTTCTAACTGGAAGGTTTCCAAACTAGAAGCTGTGTGTAGCACAGAAAAATATCGAGGATGCTCACTCAAGCATTGCTGCTTTTTATTCACGCCCATTCATCTTTCCGTATACTCGCTTGTTATCAATGTGTTCAAGGGTGATATTTCCAGGAATCACGAGTTGGAAACGTGCTTGTAAATCATGATTCATAACAACCTACAGCATCTCTGTTTGACGGAGGAAATGCCAGCGAATGTCTGTGAGCAATCAAGAAGTCTCTGTTGTTATTTAAAACAGTTTAATATTCCACAGCGCTCTTAGATAAAACCCAGGTTGCTCGGCAGCATATGAATATGTGCACGCTTTAATTCAGGCTTAATTGGCACGGTGACGCTATCTCTCCTAGTTTCCCTCAAGCCAGTATTCGATAAACTGAGCCATTCATGAAACTTTCTGTTATTTTCAGGATTTTACTCCAGAAATCCTACTCTTCCCGACTTCATCGTCATATTTTTATCCGTAAGGTTTCTCGTGCTTTTGGTTTTCTATGAAACATGGAGCAAGCAACAGCTAGGTTCCATTCACTGGACTGAAGGCATCTGTGAAGGACAGAAAATAATGAAGTGACCTTGGAATAAGGTTGCGCAACTGGGCCATACCTGATCTGCAGTCAGACTCCAGCTCTTCTATCACCGCCAACCTCTCCACCCACGTGGTTTCCAGAGGGTTCAGTTCTCAAACAGAGATGGAGCAATAACAGGTTTTGTAGAGAGACAGAACCTTGTTTCAATCCCCAACAACTTCTTCCAATTGCTTCTCTTTTCCGGCTCAAAACACACAATCACAGCAAGAGCCTCTCCTCTCTCTCTCTGTCTCAAACTCAGTTCAGTACGGCTGCTTCTCTTAAAAGAGGACTGTAAGGCGATGGTTTCCATCAATATTCCCTGATTGCAATTAGCCTGTTGGGTGCTTGGGAATCTGCCGTGATCTGGGAGGCCAATCACAGAGCGTGATTATGAGCACTGCACTGATTTCTCCCTAAAGAGGAAATGAAAAGTAGCCGTTTTTCTTCATGACTTTTCTTGAAAGTATAGGGTCTGCAGCAAACTGACCCCTGAACCCCAACATCAGCACCCGACTCTGAGCTGCCATCTCCACCGTTGGGGCCGTACCTCTGCAGTACACTAGAGTCTACACCTGCAAGCATCACAGCTCGTTCTTCAGGGAGGATGTTCACCCGTCTGCTGCTGATGTGATGGTGTCAGCGGTTCTGAAAGCTTGTTTCATAGCAACAATCACTGCAGGCTTGATGAACGCTGGAATAGCTGCCGCTTGCTCCTCGGCTGATAGAAATATCTCACATTCACAGCAGCTCTGAGAGATACTATTGATCTCCAGTTTGTCTTTCCATCCAGAGACAATCGCTCTGAGTAGTTTGAACTGCCTGAAGCTTTACAGAAACGCCAAGGTGCTCTCTGTAGAATGCTTGAAATGAGGACTTCTCGAGATCTATTGAGTCACTGAAATGGATTTCATTTGAAATCTTGAGCACCAGTGATATGATTTAATGATACCGTATCCTTCCTAGATATATTTATTGACAACGAGATCAACCTGTAATTCAATAGAAATTCCTGGAAATGAAAAAGCAATTTACCAACTCCACCACCACATCTGAAGCAGGAATAAAAATCCTAATCCTAACGTAACGGCTAAGCAAACTGAAACCGTGAGAGGCCAAATTCTAAAAACTTTCAAATGTTTGAAGTTACAGATGGAATCCTGAGCTTAATCTCTAGAAACAATCTGAGAAACAAATGATAATAAGTTGAATTCGAAATATAAGTATATCACAAAATGATCTCATCTTGGCTTTGAACCACTAAACTAACTGAAATAAATGAGCTCCAGTACTCCTCCCAATCACACGGAGACAGCCAGCAGCCTTGAGCTCACTCCACTTCCTACATACCCTCTCTCGGCACAGTTCTCCGGTGTCTGGTCACGTTTACGATCTCAGAATGTTTTTTTCTACTTTGGTTTTCCATAGCTAATCCAGAGTTTCCAGAGTTTACTTCCAAGAACAATCCAAAATTCTTTACTCCCGTTTCACCTGCTTCTGGAACTTTCTCCATCTCTTTTCAAAAACGGAAATACTCTTTTGGGTTATTTCCAGCAATCTTGGGTCTTCCTGGTGCTACAACAAGCTCTACTTGATTTCCGTTCCACTTGAAGAGGAAGCTAAGCTACCAACACTCTCCTCTTTCTTACTCGGCGTATGGGGTGGTAGACAAACACATTTAAATGGGAAAACATTGTGTTTCAAATGTTTGAATGGTAAAAGAAACTCTATATTGCCAAAATACCCCTGAAGATAAGCCGACTGCACAAGTGAAAGAGTGCAGAGAACTCCAGTCATCGACCCCTTTCTTCTGTTTTGTAAAAACGATATTTTTAAAGGAAATATTTTTAGATAGAGGTGACACCCTCTTTTTACTGCTATTGTATACTACATTTTGTTACTTCACTTGTTTTTAAGTGTTACGTCTATGTGGTGCCTGGCGTTAGGCATGTTGGCGCTTTGAAAATAAAGTTAGAATTGAAAGAGATGCAACACGAGAAAACCGCACAGCTACAAACGCTTTTTAATTTCCATCACTTAGAACGATGCTTTAGAATTGGTAAACGTCTTTGGTGTCTGCAAGTCCTCTGTAGATTTCCCAGCCCAACTTCCTGTTTGTTGAAATTACCGATTTAAATACCGTAGCGTGTTTGAAGGCACTTCAAGGGACCTTTATTGTAAATATTAATGAGCCTTCAGTCTTCTGAATGTAATGACTTGAATGTTGGTCAGTTGCTCAAAAAGGCTAATGCATACTTTAAAAGCAGCAGCCTGCTTCAGCACAAAGCCTCGTACATTATTTGTGTCGCTCATTATCCTGCGAGAGCTTTGTCTGAGTTCCTCCATCATTTGTTACCTTTGTGAAAGCAGCACGAGATTAGATTTCGACGCTTGTCTCCTGTTTGCTGATGTCCCTTTTGTTTTTAGTCGCTAGAGCTAAAGTAAAAGATGGCAAAATCTTTCAGGAAATGGTAACATTTCATTTGGAGTTGATTTTGAAAGCTTCTTATGTGACGAAAGCCTTAAAATGCAGTGCTCGGCTCAATCAAGGATCGCCAGGTCATAATCCCAGCTCAGCTCGATTCCTCTCGGTTATGTTTGCCAAGAAAGACAGGAGGTGGTGGGAAAGCCCTCAAATGTGCAGTGAGCTGCAGCAGAAAAGCTCCATAAGTGATGTTCCTTTCCCCAGTATGGACTGCGCTGTGGCTTCATTATTTTCTTTGATGGTGTCATGTGCTGGAGGTAGCTCAGTTTGGGGACCACATCTCTGCTCTTTGATGAGGATGTCGTCGTGCTCTCCCCATGGAGACGGGATGTGCAGCAGATGCTCTGCAGCTTCAGTGTTGAGTGTGAAGCCTGAGGTTCATGACTGGAAGCGGTTTTCTGAGTGAGGAAGCTGCATGAATGATTTCTTTGGAGAATCGGATCCAGCAGGCTGACATCCCGTGAAACCTGTGAGAACAACAGCTAGGAGAGAGAAAACAGACAAAGCCAATCACAGACTCAGGATGCAAATGAACGAGGGAAGGCGTTTTCAGATTGACGTCTACAGACAAATCTTTTGAAAGAACAAACACGAATTTGTAACTTCTCCTAGTGTTGTCTGACAGATGATGAGATCTGGATACATCTTCACATTTAACATCTTTGATTTCTGGAACTAGAAACAAACTTTTGTGCTAATGCCAGCTTTGGAAAAGGCCACTGTGGCTTTCTTTGTGCATCTCTGTATCTGTTCCAGGAATGAGACGCTCCTCTATTCCTCCAGCGTTGGTGAATTATTTAAGCTTTTGTCTTCTCAGGAGGAGAGTAACACAACAGTCACATCTGCCTTCAGCTCGTGTTCCAGATCTCTGTTTACAGCGTTCGTCCAGCAATCCGCAAAAAACGGTGGATTCAAGGCACGGTTAATTACAATGGTTTTAAACGCTGGAAACAGATTGATTTCTGTTTATGTGTTTCCTCCTCTTCTCGTGATTCACGTCGGTCAGATGCAGCGCTTCATTTTTGGATGGAAATACGTTTGAAGCTTCTCTTTAAATCCCACTTTCAAGGATTAACCATCTACAATCCCCGCTGTCGTTATGTACTTGGCTAATGAGGCAAAATGTCATGAAGCTCTACAGCTAACCGAGAAAAGATATTAAATTAGGCAAAACATTATAGATCTTTTTTGATCTCCGATAATGTGCATAAAGTAAAACAGAATCCAGTGTACAATTAAACATGAAACTATAGAGCTCTGCGTCAAGATTAGAGCGTTCATAAGAATGTGGTAGTTTATAATAACAGCTATAACATGGATAAACACATGGATAAGCTCAGTAATTCTTCACCTAGAAGAGTTAAAAATGATGGGGTTCACAGGGATATATCACGCGTGTGAACAACTGACGTCGCTTTGGTGAATTCATTACTTGCACCTTCATCATCCAGAAAGAAGCCTCAGCTTGAGCCTTTCATTGTAAGATAATCCTCGGGAAATCAAGTGTTTCTCTGGACTCACACATCATTTCAAGTAAATACTCTCAAGTCTTTCCATTAAGCAAAAACCTGCAAATAAGCTTTCCAGCATCGTCTGCTCCTCGAGAATTATACTTTCTGAAGCTGCGGAGCTGGCGGATCAGAAGAGAAAGCTACTGAAGGTTGAAACGGTGGAAAGAATATTATTTTTGAGTGAAAACCATTGAAGAACTAAACCCTAATTGCTGCAAATTACTTTTAATTGAGAAATTATACTAAAACCCTTGAGGATTCTGTGGTTGTCCCAACAACATGCGGCATAGACCCATCTCACTTCTACCTTTCACTGCAAAATTCTAGAACGTGTTGTTTTTAATCAGTTGTCTTCTTTCCTTACAGACAAGAACCAATCAGGATTCAAGAACGGCTCTTCAATCAGTGACTGAAGCACTCAGATCTGCCAGAGCAAACTCTGAATCATCAGTTCTCATTCAGCTAGACCTCTCTGCAGCCTTCGACACGGTGAACCACCAGATCCTCCTGACCACACTCGCTACTAAAGGTATCTCCGGCACTGCCTTGGATTGGCTCAAGTCTTACCTCTCTTCCAGATCCTTCAGAGTCGGCTGGAGGGACAAGGTGTCCACGCCACAGCAGCTGCTCACAGGAGGAACTGACATTCGAGGAGCACATTGCTAAAACTGCTCGCTCTTGCAGATTCGCCCTGTTCAACATCAGAAAGATCAGACATCTCCTTACAGAACATTCAACCCAACTTCTGGTCCAAGCAATGGTCATATCAAGACTCGACTACTGCAATGCTCTTCTCGCTGGACTTCCTGCATGTGCGGTCAGACCCTTCCAGAACTCGGCAGCTCGACAGCTCAAGTTCAAATCATTGACGCTGGCATACAGGACAGTCACAGGCTCCGCTCCTTCATACCTCCACGAACTCCTCCAGCTCTACGTCCCTCACCAGACGTCATTCAGAAAATGAACAGCGTCTGGTGGTCCCATCTCAGAGCTGCAAAAAATCTCTCACCAGGACCTTCTCCTTCACAGTTCCTGGCTGGTGGAATTCCATTGCCGTCCCATTACGGAAAGCTGAATCTCTTTACACCTTCAAAAAGCAGCTAAAAACTCTACTCTTTCGAGAGCACTTACTAACTTAACTTAACTTAAAAAAACCCTCTGAAGCACTGATTTGAATTCATTTCCTGTACTATCTTGAAAGTGTTCTATGTCTATGTCTTCTGATCAACCCACTTTGTACCAAACTGCTTGATGTTTACTCCCAATGTAAGTCACTTTGGATAAAAGCGTCTGCTAAATACATAAATGTAAATGTAAATGCATAGGTGCATAACTGGAAGAGGGATGTGTCGCTGCTCTAGTTTTCCAAGACCTTTGAGGAAGACACAAGCATCATCTTCTGAAGTTTAGGGGTACACTTTAAGCGCTTCGTTCTCCAGTGTGCAGCAAACCTCACTGTTCTTTATTCGACCAAAGCTTTGAATTTTAACACAATTTGAAGGAGCTCCATGATTCTTCATCTACCCATTACTAATTGCTGAAGAAGTTTCTTCTGGAGAGAGCGCTGGAATCATAAGATTGCAGTTTTTCCAAACCGTAGACAATGAGCAATCATGGTGGGTGTGATTAGTGCCAGCGTTGCACTGATTGACTTGGGGGGGGGGGGGGTATAGAAGCATGTGTCAGAAGCTTCGAAGCTGACAAGCAAGAAAGATGCAGGAGACCAGGAAACACTAGCTGAGAGACGAAGCAAGCTACAAGACCCAGTGATGAAGAGCAGGTGGGCACTGTCATTATAATTGACTTTAAAATTAAAATAATAATTATATTTATTCAGATATTTATGTTTATGATATATATGTATACTTTACAGTTATTTTCCATTTAAATTTACCATTTTTTATTTCACATTTACCGTTCACATGCTGAGAAGAGACATGCACTGAGCCTCACCACGGATTGTGCAACGGCTGTGCGATATGACGATTTTGCTGTTTCTGTATGTTTGTATCTAAATGTATTAAAACACCAGGAGGAACTAAACGCAGCTCTGCGGCCCCATGCTAGGGGGCACTGGTGATCCCAGAGATTATGGACAAGTGCAGCCAGTTATCGCTTCATATTGTTTAGGTAATGGAGGATTACGTATCTAAACTCAGGAAAAATTCTAAATTGGACCATCATTCGAAACAGGAGATAATTTTAAAAATAATTCTATAATTTTTTTATCATATTAATGTTTCAGCTAGGTTTGCTACAGACAATGGGTCTGGGACAGAGAGAGACTTTTAACACTGATGAACGAAAAGAAACACTTCTACAAACAAGGTATCTATTGTTTTCCATCAGTGCCTCAGCAGCCATGAACCTCCCCGCACTGCCCTGTGGAGAGCCGGGTGAAAGTAACCATTGGCGTCAGCATGAGGGAGCGTTCAGTGACGAGAGACCGGTAACAAAAGCTGAGAAAGATTAAACGAGATGAAACTCTCCTTTAGGAGCGAAGTCTTTGGAGTCAGTCGACTGATCCACTTACAGCGAGGTTTGAGGTTGTCTATTGTAATCAAGTACTGGCCCAAAAACAATCCCTTTCTCCCTTTAAAGTCGTCCTTCATTAGAGCTGGCTACAATGAATACTGTTTAAAAAACCCACTCCGTCATTTCTTATCTGTGAATAAATAAAGCACTGTCTGATCATTTCAAACCTGCTGCACAGAGACGGACTGTGAAAGCCAGATCTCAGGGGGATGCACTCGCTGAGTTAAGACCTAGTTTCCAGAACATCTGATGAGCATGGTTCTAATCATACGCACGTCTTGTTACGGATTACATCTACAGAATAACACACGACTGAAAGCCACGAGTAATAACTGACCTTAATGCTTCATAGTCCGTAAATAAAAAAAACTAAAGATTGTAAAGGAAATATGAGAAGCCAGCCAGGCTGATCCTCGATGAGGGTCCAGCAGCTATAAATACACAAACGATGAGCAGCATTAGAAACCGAGCCGTTCCGTGAGGAAGACACGCTTCATCATCTGATAATCAGTTGTGGCTGTTGGAATGAAGATGGATTGAGACGAACCGGTTTCTGCCAACAGACCAATTAAGAATAAGCTTCCTGCCATTCATCAAGCCTCCCTCGTATCACCATGACAACAGCATCCAGCTCCAGCAGATCACCGAGGCGAGGAGAGCAGATCTGTTGTGTAAATTAGAGTCAGATCGGAGAGCAACATGTTTGACAGATTGCGAGGTGTACCTGTGAGGTATTGAGGAGGAACAGAATCCTCCACACTGCCGCGTGCGGACAAACCCGCTCATAAACTCGTGCTAGCGTCATTTCTAAGATGTTTCTCATTCTCAGTGTCTCTGTAGCAACCGCTTCCCGTGTTTTCTCCGAAGGGGGATTTATAGTCCCACACAGTGTTCCTCGTGTTCTTCCAGAGATGAGCTGAGAGGTCTGCAGGGGAGCGCTTAGCATAGCTAGCATCTCCCCAATAACACCAAATAGAACTTGATTAGCATCTGAGCGCTCTAACAAGCGTCTGTGAACAGACCGTAATCGCTCTGCTCGGGTGATATTCACTGGTCTGTTTCATCACGACGATGTGCTGCACGTCTGCATGATGATCATCTGTGAAAGCTGCGAATGTGTTTAACGGCGCACTGTTTAGGTGCATGCCACAAAGCAAGTAGAAGCAAACACAAAGACGGGTAAAAAGCAGGTGTTTATGGACGAGGAGAGTGACTAGTGGGGATGAAAAGGTCCCTGGTTCGAAAGAGTGGAGGGTGGGGTGAGTGTGACGAGACGAGATGATAGCATCGTGTAGCTCTCTCTAAATACTCTTGCTCCAAAGCTGTGCCTTGTTTCAGTCTTGTCCTAAAGTCTTGTTTCAGGTAAAACAAATAAATAAAGTCCAGTACACTCCCTGGACAGGTCCCAGTCCATCGCATGTTTTTGGGATTGTGGGAGAAGTACCTGGAGGAAACCCACACAAGCACCAGGAGAACATGCAAACTCATTCCAGGAAGGTCGTACCAGCTGCCCCCTGTGCCACCGTACAACAAGTTATTTACTAAACAGTTTCAATAGACTTTGGTGTGACATGTCCTTTGCTAAGCGTAACAGTGTTGCCATAGCAACAGCGATAACTATTAATGTGTATGCTGAATAATTAAAAAATGAGCAGAGCGTATAGCTCACATCCGCACGCGGAGCTCTTTCCAATGTGCATCTCGAGGGAATCATCTGGTCTTTTGTAAATGCTGCGTCTGAACGGAGCACAACATGAGAATTTCTCAGAGACTGCAGCTCCCGAGACCATCACTTACGTTCCCATGGCAACCACATCCAAAGGTGCATCACAAACTATTGCAGGCTCATGGTAATCGGGTTCGTAATGAAGCCAGCGCTTCTGAACCGCACACACGACGCCTTTTCTGTTTCATTCATGTCTTTCCTTCAGAACTTTCACCAGCTGCTGCTTTACTTTGATTGTCCTGGAAGGAATACATAGCATTCTGAGATTGATACGGAAAATGAATCAACGGCTAACTATATTTATATACGTAATAAAAACTAACAATACAGTCTGTTGCAGTGAGTACCTCTGAGATGTGAGGGAGCCAAAGTTTGTCCTTTCCTTTTATTTTTAGCCCAGAGCGAGGGGTTGTAGCTGAAGAGCCAGAGCAAGCACTTCCCTCTAAAAAGAGTTTAATTCCATTTATTGTAGAGTTGTATCCAGCATGGGGATCAGTTAGAATAAACTCGTCTCAGACATCACACGATACAGATCTTCAGAAAGCACAGAATGGCAAAAAATTTCAAAGTCACGTCAAAGCATCATTTTTCAGTAAAAACAGTAAAGAAAAGTACAACTGTACAAGAGTGTAGTAATATACTCCGGCAGAGAAGTGACTGTGAGTATTACTCTGATCAGTTATTCCTTTATTGTTTCTAAGCAAGAAAAAGAAGAGAGATAGAGAGAGAGAGAGAAAAGAAAGAAACAGCAAGACGTAGAGACAAGGAAAAGAGAGTGAGAGGAAGAAAAGAGGAGAGAAAAGAAGAGCATTAAAGAAAAAAGACAGATAGCATGAAGAGAGCAAAACACTGAAAGGGTGAAAAAGAAGAGAGACAGATTTATCGAAAGAGAAAGTGAGAGAGACAGAATGAGTGAGAGAACAAAATATAGAAATACAGGGGAATGAGATAGAGAGAGTGGAAGTGAAGAAAGAGAGAGATAGAAAAAGAGGGAGAGAAAGAGGAATATAGAGAGAAAGGGGAAAGGCAGGGAGAAAGAGTGATAGAGGAGGAATAGAACGAGAGAGAATAACTGCTGCATAATAAAACTCCCTGGCGATTTAAAACGATAAAAGAAAATAAACGAGTTGTTCTTGCAAAATAATTGGTGTGATCGAATTGGATCGCTTACATTCGCTAGATCTCGTTTTGGGGGATCT
This sequence comes from Danionella cerebrum, assembly GCA_007224835.1. NCBI lineage: Eukaryota > Metazoa > Chordata > Actinopteri > Cypriniformes > Danionidae > Danionella > Danionella cerebrum. The sequence goes on along the minus strand of SRMA01026478.1, from coordinate 365,854 downwards.
TTTTTATACGGGATCTGATTGGACAGTTTGAAGAAAAGTAATGCAGTAAAAGTCCCGCGGGAAGTAAACACTACTCACAGAGTTTTTGGAGTTACTTACTTTACACCAATCTCTGCTGATGGGCTTTAAAGGTGAACACACGCTGTTAACGCAGTTGTGTGAAACCTGCTGATGGATTTAGAGGAAACGAAGGTTTTATTAATCTCAGATGATGTAATCATGTTGGATAAAATGGAGATGATTGAGGAAAGGAATGTAAAATAAAAGCTTGTTCCTCTCCCATCAGGACCCATTGGAGAAATGCAGGTTGATCTCAGCAGCTTTCACACGTACGTCCATGTCTGAGGCCTTCCACACATCTCTTGGGTGGGTGTCGGGAACATTTAGCGACATGAACCTCCAGCTGAAGGCTGATTCTCGACGCGTGGAAGTAAGAAACATCACACATGGCTCGTGAGCATATGGAGCGAGAGCTTTGGCGGCTTCACTTATAGACTGCTACTAACACTTCTACCAGACTGCTGCTGGAGTTCAGGATTAGAAGCTGCACTGAGAGAATTACAGACGGCCATTTCAGACCCTGGGTCCATTATACTGGACTTCCTGTGTGGTTTTGTACCTCCAGTGAACTTTAACATAGTTATTCCTGTCTCTCTCTCTCTCTCTCTCTCTCTCTGTGTGTCTCTCTCTCTCTCTCTCTCTCTCTCTCTCTCTCTCTCTCTCTCTCTTTCTCTCTCTCTCTCTCTCTCTCTCTCTCTCTCTCTCTCTCTCTCTCTCTCTCTCTCTCTCTCTCTCTCTCTCTCTCTCTCTCTCTCTCTCTATATATATATATATATATATATATATATATATATATATACTTTATTCTTCTTTACCTAAAGGAAAAAAATATATTTATTTCATCTTATTTAGAAAAATGTGCTCTAGACAGTTTCCCCCCTACAGGCGAAAATATATTAAGCGCATTGAAATAATGATAAAACTGTTTGTAACTCGAGATCAGCGCATGCGCAAAGCTCTGGCGTCTCAGGAAAAATAAAAGCAAAAAAATAAATAAATTTAAAAAAATAAAAGCAAAATAAAGTTATCATTGTGAATGACGCAGAGTCTCAAAAGAGTTAGACGCCTGGGCTTGTGTCTCCCCCTGGTGGCGAAACATAAGATGCAGCAAGAAAACGTTCGAATAGAAATGGTTAAACGTGTAAATGGCTGCCTTTAATGAAACGAGTCTTGGTTTCCAGGGAAATACTATTGTAAAACAGCAGCTTTTGGCTATGTAGCTCTGAATAATAATTAATTCTCCCCCTTTTTAAAACTCAGAGGAGACAGGGAAAAATATGAAAGATTAAATACATTAATAGAGTACAGAGCTGAACATTACAATGATGGCACTGCAGAGGAAGTGGAGGAGAAATTATTTTTGAAATCTCTTTTTAGCATATCTTTTAGTAGAGTTGCCCTTGGTTTTCATGTATTATATGTAGAAAAAATACAAAAAAAATCTATTCTTCTCTCTGTCTTCACTGCAAATATTAGTAGCTTAACAATTTAACTCCTTCTAGAGTAAAATGAACTCTGCTTTTACTCAGGTTTTACACCATGCTTTGAGTGGTTTCAAGCATGCTGTGCCAGTCATCCCACACAGGGTTTATCCTTCACAGAGAAGAGTCTCGAGCCTAGTGCACTTCGTCAGCTTTTCTTTTATTGTAAAAGGTGAAACACTGAAAAGATACGAGTTCTTTCAGAGAAGCAACATCTACGCAAGGCTTTGGTCTAAAGAGCTTCTTATAAAAACAAAACTAAATCTGAATGTTTCTTCAACAGCATCTTCTTCATCTCGCTCAGCATCATCTGCTCGCATCCCAGCATCGCTCCTTTCAAAACTCCTGGAATGAACGCCATTATTCTCCAATCCTCTACTGAATGTTTGTTTTATAAAATCATTTATTGTGTTTTTCACCAAGCCTTTTTATTCTTTATTAAATCATGAAAAATCCACTATTTGAACCGTGTCTGAGAGGATGGAACGGATGACTGTTACTCGAGTGCACCGTGAGGTTTAACCGTAAAAATACTTTTCTGACGGAAAATGGTGTTTTCTTCATCTGAATAATTCCAGCATTGGTTCCAGTTTGGTTTTCCTTGTTCATGACGAGATGGCTCCGCCTCCCATGCTTTCAGTCCTTTCATCACTGAATGTTTTGTGATTGAGTCAAGTCTCGTTTATCGTCAGATAACCAACGCACAAGAAAAGTCTGGGAGCAAGATTCACATATATTCACATTTAACTGCAGGCATACGTCACTATTTAGAAATGAGGAGGAACTTTAAATCATATGTTTGAAATGTTCTCAAAGGAGCCCAAAGTTGTGCAAACTACCTTTATGTTTTTTCTTCAAACAACGTAGTGTTATGTGTTCTGTAGCTCACTGTTAAAGATTTCAAGGACTTAAGAAGGATGGTTGATAACTTGCTGCACTTCTAAACTTAAAAATCTATCCTAGCGAGTTTGGGGAGGGCCATTGCAGAAGCTCAGATGGCGGATAATAACGATTTCAATCTTGAAAAAACTTTGGGAATCAAGTTGCTTTGAATTCTTAAGATTTGTGAATAAATGACACGAATGACAAACCTTGAAAAAAGGCTATTATCACAGCAGTGACTTTGGACTGATTTATGTGGTGTTTTGTCTCCTCGTGCGTGCATTCGTGGTATAAACGTAGAGTTGGCTTTGCCTTCTCCTCGAGAAATCTTTCAAATCATGCTCCTACACGTGAAAAATCAATCTTCAACTGTTCCAAAGCTTTCAAAAAGAGTAATTTCACAAATCTAAATGCACATCAAAACATCTCAAACTGTACAGTACCTTGCAACTCCTCCCTCCCTCCCTCCCTCCCTCCTCCAGGTGATATGCAGCAGAGAGAGAGAGAGAGAGAGAGATTCCAGTTTCTCTAGGAAATAAAAACGACAGACTTTCTCGAGCTCTGAACCGAGTGCTGCATCGCTGCGAGCCGCTCGTTTCTGTCGATTCTTCATTTGCTCGGGGTTCAGCACTAGCAGGGATGGACGTTACAGGCCCGGATCTCCTTCCGGTCTTTACAGCTGGTGAGCTGAGGGTTCTTGAACCTCTTCTTGGCCGTCATGAGCCTCTCCTGGATTCCCCCGCCGCAGAGCTTGGTGCAGTCTGTCCATCCTGACCACATCTTCATCCTGCACCCTTCAGAGACAGACAGGGAGCGAGTGAACAGTATGTAGATGATTAAAAGCTGCGTCTCCTGCTAGCGACGCACTCTATTGTTTCTTACCCGCCAACTCATCTGCGCTCTCTTCCCTTCCCTGTTTGCTCTTCCTCTTCTTCCGCTCCTCTTTACGTCTGTTGCGCTCATCGCTGTTCATGCCTCCCTGACCACACTTCTTTATCTTGCACGATTTCCTCTGCAGGGTTTCAGGACACGGATCTCCTCCAAACTGAGGCTCCAGAGTGATCGAGCGCGTCCGGACCAAGTGTCCTTTCCCACAGGATTTGCTGCACTGGGACCATTCCGACCACTCGGACATCACACAGTCCATCGCTGGAGAGACAAAGAGAAATAAAGAAGTAAAACAAGACACTTAAAGTTTGACCTAGCGTCTGCCTGGTGGCTCTGGGTGTTCAGGTTCCAAAGGGCTTTGTGGCTAGCCAGCACTGTTGACCGCAGTATGAATTACAAGCCTCCAGAAGATGTCAGGGAAAGAAGTGATTTGCATTCCAAGGAACACATTTTGTCTTTAGCTTTGAACCCAAGACCTTTGCGTTGTTGCTAGTGGAATACTCGACTGACTGAGCCGCAGAAAAGAACTTCAGTCGCCGAGTTCTGACACCAGCGTTATCTCTGGCTCCTGCTGATCACAGGTCAGCATTTTAAAAATGATCTTTGATTTAGTTTCATGCGTCACAGTCTGTGGAGAGCACACTCACGGCACTCCGGCAGCATGCATTTCTCCAGCTGCTCCAGATCCTCGCTGCACTCTCCTAACTCCACGGCAGACTTTAGCACGCGCTGGCGCGTCCGTGTGCCTTTCCCACACGTCACACTGCAGTCGCTCCAGTCTGACCACAGCGACAGCAAACATGGGATTGTATCTGAGAAGAGAAACAGATTTCCTTCATTACGTTAACATGCAACAGCTCGCGGAAGCTGCGTTATGCTAACAGTGATGGAGCTTCTGCGTGTCTCTGGGATGTGAGTGACTCGTCAGCAAGCGACGACAGTGTTCTGGGTGGGTGACCCTTCCTCCGGAACAGAAAGAGTTTCCTGTAGAGTCTCATTTTCAACCCCATCAACCTCACCAAATCCTGCCGACGGCGCCAAACCCTGAGCTAGCTTCCGGTCAGTGTGTGAAGCATTGGGACGTGGATTAGCTTCATGTTTAACTAGCTTAACTCATCCTCCGTCATCATCTTATAACGATGATGCTGTTAGTCATTTTCACAACTTCACAGACTCTTCCCGGCTCCTTCTTGATTCCTTTGAACCACAGCTCCACCCGAGCACAGTCCAGTTCAGCCTATTTGTGCCAAAACCTGCTGCCGGATTATTTTTGCAATTCCCAGACACGGAGCAGGAGTGAAACTTGTCGAACGTTCTGTGGATCTGTGTGAATCTGCTAAACTCACGGCATTCTGGCATCATGCACTTCTCCACTTCCACCACCTCAGCGCCGCAGACGGAGCCATCAGATGGAGGCATTTTCACCATCCGCTCTCGTCTCTTCATGCCGAGTCCACAGGTGGCGCTGCATGCATCCCACTCGCCCCATTCAGTGACCAGACAGCTGCTCGGAGCTTCGGCGGCAGAAGAACACAGACAGGAGTCACATCAGAGGAAGAGTAAAAGCTTACGGTGGAGCTTTTCTAAGATTTACACAACGAGTCGCTCACAGCAGTCGTCGTTCACAGAGCACGGCTCCGTCTCCTCGGTGGAGTGAGTGCAAGAGAAGCCATCATCGGGAAACTGCTTGACGTAGCGCTCGCGAGAACGCACCCCTGCTCCACACGACACGCTGCAGGGAGACCATGTGATCCACTCGGACATCATACACGTGGAAGAATCTGGGGAAAGGCATTTCATCCACACAATTACGTTCCTTTGTATAATCCTCTTACTTTCTTTAGCCGAGGTAAACCTCGCGTTAGACTTTGACAGATGCCGAACTTCGCTCAGTTCAATAGTAAACCATCGATCACGGGGAGAATATCAGGACGAACAAGAGACGGCACAGGTGGAGATCATCAACGTGAACGGCGACAGGCGAGAGCTGATAACGAGGAGAGAACAGCGTTTCCCTTATCCTCAAACATTGGCCAAGAAGCACATGTGCCTCATTTTCAATGAGACCTTTGAATTTTTTTGAAAACTCTTTTGAGAGATTTGAAGTTACTGGTGTATAACTCGGGCATTTATGCAAAAGTTATTCAAATTCAGAGGAATTCTACTATTTCTGTTTAAGTGTAAAGTCAAAAGCAAATTCTATTTCACTGCTTCTTTTAACTAAACTTTTTTTGAAGTAGCAAAATAGAAAAATCTAAAATAATTAATAATTATTCTTTTTATTGATTAATTAGTGCACAGAAGCTAGTTTGGCACAGCTTAAAAATCTAAATTTTCAGTTAAAATAACTTTATGCAGATGATACACAGAAAGCAGAAAGTTTCAGTTTCAAATCACTACATTCCCGGAAATAATAAAGAGAATATTTTGATGCTGTGATTCTCTCGAGATGGATCATTACACGGAGGGGTTTTTTTCACAAATCATTTTTGAAAGAGTGTTCAGTGGTTGTTACACTAGAGGGCGCCCTTTCAAAGCTAACAGTCTTGGAGGAGGAGAGAACGCGGAATGAATATTAAAATTCAATTAAATAGTAAATAAATTAATGTATCTCTTAAATAGACATGTGAAGAAGTAAAGAACAAATAAACATTAAAAATTCAATGAATGCATTTGTATATTTAACACAGTTATTTAATAGAATCACGAATACTTAATATAATTAAAATTATTGATCTACTTTCTGCTTTTCATCATTCATCCTCCGGACTAATATAAAACTTTATTTCTAGTCAGATCTTATTTAGGAATCATCATAAAGTTTTCAGGCATCTGCTTAGAAATTAAGGTTCTGTCATGTTTTCGTTTGTGGCCACTTTGGGGATACGTGAAGTTCTAAAAAGTAATAAAACCCTGATGTGAAAAATATTAATTTAATTTAAAGAGCCAATGATCCGAACTCGAAGCTCGAGAGACGATTGAAGCAAAGTTCTTTTAGGCTCAAATTTGATGCAGTTTTGGATTCGATTTTATGAAGATGTTTAACATGTTTTCAACCATAAAGATCTTCGGATTAAATGTGACGGTAAACAATGAATGACTTTGTGTTTTTTATCGCAGTATAGTTTTAAATGAATGAAAAAGCAATAGATTCCAAAAAAACAGAGATTCTCTCGCAGTGTGAAGTCTATTGTAATGGACAGAGGGTCTGAAGGGGGGGAGACAGACACAGTGAGACAGACAGTGAGACAGACACAGTGAGACAGACAGAGAGACAGACACAGTGAGATAGACACAGAGAGACAGACACAGTGAGACAGACACAATGAGACAGACACAGTGAGACAGACACAGAGAGACAGACACAGTGAGACAGGCACAGAGACAGACACAGTGAGATAGACACAGAGAGACAGACACAATGAGACAGACAGTGAGACAGACACAGTGAGACAGACACAGAGAGACAGACACAGAGAGACAGACACAGTGAGACAGACACAGAGAGACAGACACAGTGAGACAGACACAGTGAGACAGACACAGTGAGACAGACACAGTGAGACAGACAGTGAGACATCTGAGGAGGGCATCTAGTTTTTGCATTATCGATGTCAAGCACTGAAATGAAAAGAAGCGTGGAAACCGTTTCCTGCTGTCTGACACAGAGACGGGGGCGAGCGCTCCTCCAGCGTTTAATGAAGCGTTCACTTCCATTATCAATTGATTTGTATGCAAATGAAGATGATAGAGAGGTGGGCTCCGGAATGTTGTGTTTACTGAAGGTTTATTAATGACTCGGTTTGCGGTGTTTTGTCAAGCGAAGAAAGGCAATAATTTGAGAGAAGATGGAAGCTCAGGGCTGCCAGCATCACCGCCTCATTGTGCCATCCAATGATAACTGAAGCAATGGAGATCTTCTCTGGCAACGCCCCCGGCAAACGCAATCAATGCCCTCCATTATGTCTGAGCTGAAGCACATGGATGTTCTTAATGAGTAGTAGAGGAGAGGAGACAAGACGAGAGGAGAGGAGACGAGAGGAGAGGGGACGAGAGGAGACGAGACAAGAGGAGACGAGAGGAGAGGAGACGAGAGGAGAGGAGAGGAAAGGAGACGAGACGAGAGGAGAGGAGACGAGAGGAGACGAGAGGAGAGGAAAGGAGAGGAGACGAGACGAGAGGAGATGAGACGAGAGGAGAGGAGACAAGAGGAGAGGAAAGGAGACGAGACGAGAAGAGAGGAGACGAGACGAGACCAGAAGAGAGGCTGACCCTCATCACTGCAGCCGGGGCCCATGCAGGGCTCAAAGTCTTGTGTGTGAGGACAGGAGACGCTGAGGTCCAGCTGCGCCTTCAGCATCCTCTGCCGCATCCTCTTCCCCTTCTCACAGGTCGAGGAGCTGCAGGCGGACCACGGGGACCAGCTGGAGTAGATGCACGTCTCCGGAGTGTCATCTGAATAAATTAAATATTTTTTATTTTTAAAATTTTTATTCTCAAACTTGAATACTCCCCTGCATCAATGCTTTTGCACTTGGTGATGAATGGCTTGGATGCAGCTGTGCAGTGAAGCGTCTGGGATCAAGGAAGTGGTTGGGGAACCTGAACTTACCGGTAAGTACTTTTGCTGATGCAGTGCGTATAATATACGATCTATATACAATCTATATACAATCTATATACGATCCATATATGATCCATATAAGCATAATATTCATTTTAGTGTGATGTAACCTCAGTCTTTTGTTTTATTTATTCAAAAAGTGATGAAGAGACACAAACCTTCCTCTTTCTCCTCCTGAGCGATGTCAGCCACAATATCATCCACGTTATCAGGCACAATGTTGCACTGCTCGCCCTGCAGACATCAGGAAAAGCAGATCAGTCGGAGCAATCCTTCTCTGCTGTTGGTCAGAAAACAAAAGAGTCGAGGCAGTTCTGAGATGAGATGGACCGGGGACTCGAGAGTGAGTGATGCACCGCTTTATTCTATTCCAGTGTTCTCCTGCTGCTTCATGAATTATGTAAAATCGGTTGTTCTCGGTGTTAAAGAGGTTTACGGCATGAATAATTCATATAAACTCGCTTTAAACTAAAGCGGAGTTTCACCATATCATTATCAGAACGTTCGAGAGACTCCTTGTGTTCATATTGTGACGCATGGCCACCTCGGGAAACACTGCCCCTCGGCTGCTTTCAATGAGGTCAGGTGATGAAGAGGAGGAGGAGGAGGCTCACTCTTTCAGTGTCCATCCCTGAGGACGAGCTCGAAGACACCTTTGGGGGTCATGAAGGTCATCCTGAATCTCCTGAAGTCGTAGAGGGCAGCGCACAGCCCGGCTCAAGCCAGAAGAAATAAGGCTACAGCATCCAGAAACCCAGAATCTCATCTACCCCCCCCCCCCCCCCTACCCCCTCAGCCACCATCAGCAGGTCCGAGGAGCAGACAGCAAGCTCCAGTTTGGTCACATTTACGTGAAATAAAGCTCAACATTTTCGAAGCAAAGATGGAACAAACCTTTCGTGCAATTCTCTCCACCACCACTCGCGCCACAGGGATGATGGCGCCCCCCTCAGGGTCGTAGAAGGGACTCTGGGGGTGGTCCAGACTTGTGAGCGGACGGACCTTCTCTGCAGGAGCGGTTGGTTTGTTGGGAGACTGAAGAGCATATGAAAATGAGAAATCAAACCCTCGATTAGTGAATCGAATCAGAAAATGTGTTCAATTTCTTGTAAAACAGTTTTTTTGTCTAACAAGGACACAATGCTGAAATTAAAAGTGTAACAGGAACAAAATGCAATAAAAGGAGAGAAAGCTGTGCTAGGAGGGAGGAGCAGAACCAGGGATTCGTTTCTATTCTTTCTTTCATCACACGTACACATAAAAAGTTCTGAGAACATCTCTTTAAACCGAACAATATTCAGCCTTGTACAGTCGTCAGCAACTCAACGAGGAGGTGCACCTCCAGAGGAGGTGACTGCAGTGATGGTGAGAAGCAGGTAAATGTTAGGATGGAGTGGAGGAGGAACCCAGAAGAAATGCAGAAAAAGCAGGAAGCAGGGGGAATGAACCGTAGAGGTGCATGCACGAGACTTTTAACTGTAAAATTGGAAGTGTGTTCTGATTGGACGACGGGTTCATTAGGATGATTGGCTCATGGGTGAGTTCACGGGGGTGAGACTGGCACACGGAACCCTCGAAAGCAAGATGTCTATGGTCACAAAACCAAAATGGCCAGTTTCTCTGTGAAAAAAAGATCTTGCATCTGGAGAGGGATCTCTGGAATCTACTTCAGTGCTCCGCTTTGGTTTGTCCCGCTTCGGTGAACTGCACCTTCCGCCTGATCACGGAACAGCTAGGCAACAGCTGGACACACAGAGACCGGTCAGAAGTTTATTATGAAAGCAAGGTATGCTTGTCACCAGAACCAGAAGGAAGCCCAGGAGCAGAGAGAAGATGCTGTTTACTCGGGGTGAAGCAGGAAACCTCAGAGTGTTGAGGAAGAAGCAAACAGGAAGTGGCTGGAGATTGTCGCAGGTGAGAAGAAGTGTTTAGTTAGTAGTGGTCTGAGAGATGGTCAGAGTGAGTCTGGATCGAGGCGTGAATCTTAGAATGGACCAAAACAGTGAAGAGGCGCGAGCTCCTACAGGAGGTGACAGGTGAATTCCTCACGCTTCACATCTCAAACTCAAATGGTGTGTTTTCCTTAGAAGATCCTTAGAAGACCAGTAGAAGAACGGATGAATAAGACGTCGGTCTCGGCAGGATTTTACTGTGACGCGTTAACCCTGCTCTCCTGTGCTCACCTCGTAGGTGACGCCGCTGTCCGTCCCAGCGTCCCAAGGGATGAGGTCTTGAACCACCTTCTGCACCCAGCCACACTCTCTGGTGCACAGGTCCTCTGACGACAGACCCACATTCCAGTCGGGGCTGGGTCCCAGCATGGTCAGGAAGGACATCAGGTGCCGCATGCGATCCACAGAGAACTCGGCGGAGGGAGCTGCTCGACTGCAGAGAGAAACACCGGAAAGTTCAGCAACATGTGACGGGACATGTGACTAGTTATTTTTATCTCTCTTGTTTGTTTTTTTATGTTTCTTGTTTGGTGAGCTCATGGCTGTTCTGTTTCTCTCTGCCATGTGCTCACCTGTCCTGACTTGAGTCTGCACACCGCACGATTCGCTGGTTTTCTCTCCTTTAAATTCCCTCTGATTTGTTGGCGGTTTATTGGTTTTGTAGTTCCTCATTCCCTCTGTAAACGGGATTTGTGTTTTCGGGTCCTATTCGTGCCTTCAGTTGAGTGTTTTCTCGTCTGTTTCTGTGATTGTCTAGTTTTTCTCTCAAATAAATAAACCTCTACATTTTGGCATAATTTGTGTTTCAATATTGGTTCCTCATTAAAAAGGCTGTGGTCAACAAATTCCAGGCCTCTTGTACAATCCCGCCCACCAAAGCTGCTGCTCCGCCTCCTGGCAGACGAGCAAAGTGAACAATCTGAGGTTTAGATGTCATGGTAATCAGAAACACTGATAAAGCTAGAGGGGGATTCAAGTCCATCGACCATTACATCACGATTCAAACAACTACCTTAATAACAAAAGCCTATAGCGCTGTTAGCATTAGCTTAGCATAGATCATTGAATACAATCAGACCAGTAGCCTTTCAAATCACAATTATCCTGGATTTTATATACTGCTATTAAAAACTTTTACATTGAGTTTCATTGTGCTGCAAGGATTATATTTTATAGCCTGAAACTGTAATGAATCTGTCTGGTTTTATAATTAAAGCATTGCCTACAAAATAGCAAAGTAACAAGGTTTTTATAATGAAACTTTTAATACTGAAATGCTACCAGCCTGACTGGATTCAGTGATCTGCCATCACCGGCTCTTTGAGAGAGCTTTTAACAGAAAAGTTAGAAAAAGAGGTTATTTATGGATTCTGTAAAGATGTAAGACCAGCTGCTTTCAAATTATATTTAACTTTCATAATATTAGCAATAATCTTTCTATTTGGTATATATCTTTAACTTATATCCTGCACTTGCTGCTTTTTTGCACTACTGGTCAGATGTGAACTGCATTCCGGTGCCCTGTACTTGTGTAATGACAGTAAAGTTGAATCTTATCTAAAAAAATGTTAGAAATACGGATTTATAATATTTTGATCTTATAATGATAAATGTTATAGACTCTAATCATTTACACTTGCTAATTTAACTAGCCAGAAATAAGTGCAATCTAAGTTGATACACAGCAGCAGCAGATAAAGCAAAAAGCTGAAGCTCCACCCCTTTTTGTTCTTGAATATTAACATGGTGCACTGAGAAGAGTGCCACATTCTGTAAAGAGCCAAAATATGGGCCCGATAGAACAGTAAAGAAGTGTCTATAAATATAAATACTCCTGAGTAGTTCATTCTCTGCTGGTTGATGACAGTACTCTGTGAAGAACGAATGATGCTCATGGATTCATCATAAAGTAAACATCCAGCTGATCTCTATTCATTTCAACATTTTTATCATAAAAGAAAAATAAAACTCTCTCATGTGTTTGAAAGAACGAACCCAAACTCAGAGATTAAAGCTACATTTGCAGAAAAACGTCTTCTTCAGTAACCAATGAAACGCCTTTTCTTTCACAGGAACCTCGCTCGTGATTCTCCTGCAAACATCTCTCTCTCTCTCTCTCTCTCTCTCTCTCTCTCTCCGTCTGAAAGCTCTGTCCTCCTTATTTCCAGATGCACATCTCGGGTTTGCATCGGCTCAATCTGGCCGTCAGAGATAAAGCAACCCCTCGGGGATTTATTTTTGAGCTGTTTTTCATGACTGTGTCTTTAGAGCAGCGGAGCTCCAGGTAGGTGTTCATCATCTGCAGGATTACCACCTCAAACATCTGCAGAGGAGCTCAAAAAGCACTTGTTGTTGCTGAGGATCTAGTGTGTCCACCAGGAAGGAACTGGACACCATTCCTTCAGACGCACAGAACATACCAGTGGAACCCAGTGGAGATTGACCAGTGAACAAAAGCAGATTTTTATGATAAACTCATTGATAAAATTAATGACCACATCAAATTTCTACACGATATTTCTGAAGTAAATGTTGATACTTCATCTGCATAAGACAGAGATGCCCCCGATGAAACCCGGCTCCTGACTTCAGACACACAGCCGTGGTACCAAACGAGTGGCTTCAGGAGAACTCTTTTTAAAGTTCTTGAGTGACCGAGAACCCAAAGTCGATTCCTTTAAAAGATCCTGAGAGCTACCGCCCCAAACACCTAAGCTTGGAGACCAAAAGAGCTTCAACAAAGTGTTGTGCAAATACCTCACACTAGGAGGAGAGGGTTGCTGTGTCTGCGGAGAAGATGTGAGTGGTTCAGCTCCAGATCTCAGGAGAGGGCTTATTATTCTCTTCAGAAACAGGAAATAACATCTGCTGAGCTTCAGAAGAGTTCGAGGCCATCACTGCTCTCGTCTATATTCCTCTGAGCCGAGCGTCTGCCACGTGTCTAAACTTCTGAGCACATGCTACTTAAAAAAAAAATCAACGTAACACGACAGAACATCTGTTCAGAAGCCGCGTTCGTCGTGAGGAAGATGAAATCGTCGAGTGCTGTGCTTTAAAACAGACGCAACACACGAAACAAAGTCCGCCGCTAATGAGGCGCTTGTCTGGCGCTGACAAGCCATTATTTTACAGTCAGCACGCGGTTAATCGACTCCGCAGCTCCAGCAGGACTCTGGACGTATCCAACAGCAAATCATCTGCTGAAAAACGCCTGCAGACGAGACGAGAGAAAGAAAAGAGCTTTTGGAAACAAGCTGAAGATTTGGATCCAAGTGAAGAAACATGTTTAATGCGTTTAAAGCTCTGAAGCGTCATGAAAAAGAGCCCCGTGAGCCAATTCACAAGCAATTTCCTCAGCTCTCAAGTCCTAATGCACCCAGAGGCAGCGGAGGAGGTGAAGAGAGCATCGGAAACACGGGGAGTGCTGATCGCTGGAAGATGCTGCTTCTTCAACTCCGAGAAACACTTATCGGAATGGATTCGTGCTCGGGACTCTTCGCTTGAAAGGGCTTTCTGAGCGCTTGGATTTCTACGACTGTTTCCACATGGACTGAAAGAAGCGTCTGTCGAGGGCCTCGAGGATCTGTTCGAGTCGGGCTCCGCGTCTCTTGCTCTTATGTGTAATGCAGATCAAGGCCAACGCTACAATTCCCAAAGATCCAACAGAAGATTGGAAAAGCCTCGATTTCTGCTGCAACATTCGGATGCTAGGGTCAGAATGTGGCATCAACAGCATGAAAGCACGGATGATCCATCAGGCTCCATTAGTTCATGTGGTTTCTTGAACATGACGAGGACTTCACTGTACTCAAATGTTCACCACAGTTTCCAGATCTGAATCCAGTAGAGCAGCTTTGGGATGTGGTGGAACGAGAGAAACTCTCTGAGGAGCATTTCCAGCATCTTGTGGAATCTCTGCCATGAAGGCCGTTCTGCAGGCAAAAGGAGTGCAACCTGATGCTGGCAAAATGTACCTAATAAAGTGGCCGGTGAGTCAACATGTTTCCAAAACATCTAGTTATGAATAAATAAAACTGAAAGTTCACTCAGATTCGTTATGGCTCTCACCAATCTTGAATTTGACGGCCTGAAGTTAAAAGCATCAGAGTGCATCACGGCGTCATTGAAGCTAAAGCCATCATTTCCACAGTCTCTCAAGTGCAGATGCAAAAGAGTGATGGAGTGTGGAAGCGCCGCGGCTCTAAAGCATGCAGAGCACAAGCGCGGTTACTTACACACTGAGGGGTTGCCAGGCCGGCCACTGCGCTTTCATTTTGATCACAGTCAGAACCTCGTCCCCCTGTGTGAGAAAAACAGAAAAGAAAATAAACCTCACACACGACGGCTCTGATCAATCAGTGTTTAGCGTTCTCCCTCAGCCAAAGCAGCGTGTGATGAATCTGGAAGCGCTTCAAACCACAAGCGCTCCAGGAGATAAAAGATCGAGAGCTGTGATGTTCATCTCTTTCTCTCATCGGCCTCTTGTCTCGACAGGAAGTGAAGAATGGAGCTTCCTTCGGCTCATTCTGATGAAGGGATCACATAAAAACTCTATAAATATTTCATCAGCGCAGAATGAGATTAGACCTCTTCTGAAACCAAATCAGGAGTTCACTGGAAGGACATCGCTGAGGAACGCGTTTCACTCTTCAGGTCGAAAGAGCTCAACACTGCCATCGATTCGTTTGGTTCTGAGCACAGATGCTCTCCGTCCCCCATCGCCTGCAGGTTTCTAACTTCTGATCAGAAAACTCTTCTCTATAGAGGAAGAAGATGCTGAAAGTGTAACCGGGGAGCTTTTGGTTTCCAAACGACTGAAATGTGCTGCTCTCGGTGGTGTTTCTTCCTCTCTGAAGCAAACCTCCCGCAGGTTCTCACCAGATTCTGCTCTTTCCGTTGGATCAGCTCTGAAGCCTGACTAATGCTTCCCCTGGATGAACTCATGAAGTGTCTGTTTGCTTTGGGTCATTGTCCTGCTGAAAGACCAAAAATACATAACCCCATCCATCCTCCCCTAAACACGGCACAACGCTCGGTGAGAGAGCCGTCCCTGAGCCGTATCTCGTGTTGGGATTCACTTTCTGAAAGTGGGAGGGGTCGACACAAACCCAAAACAGCTTGGAACTGAAATCAGGTAGGTCTCTAAATGTCAGAGTGACTGAAGTAAAGCCCCCGAATACTGTCTGAGAACTTTCGCTACTGTTTGATTTTTGCTTAGAATCTTCCATCATCGAGTTTCTTTACTGGTGAAAACACCTGAGTGCTCCACAAATAAACCAGTTCCTAATCGCGCTCCACATACATTTGTGCTGCTTCCGTTCCCCCAGTCTGCTTTCAAAGCCCTTTCTGTGTTATTTAATGAGTGTAAAACATCCGCATGTTCCGTTCACTTCAGAGACGTCGTCTTCACAAGCAGGTAACAAAAGGTTCTGCTGGTTTTCAATGGTTTTGCTGGTTTTTCATTGGTTTTTCCTCACGATGCAAATAAACAGGAGAAGCCAGACCACACTCCCACATCATTTCCAGAAGCTGTCAAAACAACCTCGCGCCTCCAGAAACACCGGTGTCACATTGTGTTAGCATGACCTGAATTAGCATCTGCTCAGTGTCGCAGCTGGACATCCCTGTAGAGGGAGCCGGAGGAGCCGTGACAGTTGCAGCTCAGCAGCCACAAAAGATGCGCTTCACACACCGCTGCGTCTAGCTTCACCTGACGGGGAACAGCTTTGAGTTTCTTAAATATTACACTTCTGCAACGGTTCAGAGACTAGTTCAATGGTCAGAAGTCAATGGCGTCAGTTATTTCTGCATTAATTCAAAGCAATCAGGTCAGTTTAGGGAGAAAAGATTTGTTTCTGATCTGAGTTCTCGGAAAAGAAGAGTTCTTGGCGGTTTGTGAGAACAGTGAATGCGAACGCTCTGTTGAGAGATGGCGGAGAGTCACATATCGTTTGTTATTCCAGCTCATGAAGAGCCCTGGAGGAGCCTCCCTCGTCCATGTCAGTAAAGATCCAACCGCAAACCTGGAGCTGAGCTTTGGTGGGCCCCGGGTTCTCACGGACACAATGAGATTTTTTTGGGAAAAGCATTAAAAACGGTCCTGAAATTTGAGGAAAGCGGCTGCGTCCTGATTCAAGCATTTTAGCAGGAACTAAAGTAAATAGTGGAGGGAAACTGGATGCTTGTGATTATCCAGAAGCCCGGTGCTCTCCTTCTACTTGCTCCTAAACCTTAGTGTGGTTGCCTAGTTACGAGCCGTCAATCGTCTCGTCAGATTCTCACGTTGTTTGTACTGTTTATTTTCCCGTCGCCTTCTGTTAACATCACACTTTATTATGATTTCCTGCTGACAATATTTCTTCTCCTCGTATAATCTTTCATTTTACTACAAATGAGGAAACGCACTCTTATTAAAGTCACTGAACCCTTTTCTTCTGTGAGACTATTAATATGATTGAATACGATTTGTATCTTAAGATGGAATCCACGTTGATGCACTTGAGAATAGAAGCAGAATTAAAGAGTGAACCATCCCGGGATCATTGGGATAGTTTCACAGTAAATCTGTCTCCGTCACAGTGAGGATGGAGCAGGTTATATCTGTAAAGAATGTGCTGAATCATCTGAACCTCAACGAGAAGCCCTAGATTCCTCTCATTCACCTCTATCCCTCCATCCGTCCTCACCAAGCACTGCAGCTCCAGCGCAAGACTTGATTTGATCGCAGCAATCAGACAGCAGCGTTTGAAGCCCGTCATCGGGAGCTGTTCCGTGACCCTGCAGCTGCAGAGTGCTCCGCTTCCAGAAGCTCAAAGCATCCTGATTAATGTGCATCACCGTCATTATCAGCGCAGGATATCTGCATCGTAATCTTTTCATTTTCAACAGTTGGATTTCCCACGTGTCGATGTCTCCCGTTCCTCCGCGTGTTCAGTGGTGTTTCCTCAGCCCGTAGTCGACTACTCGTTTTCTCTCATACTGAGTTTTTCATCTGCAGGTGCATCATCTGAGAAGCATGTGGTCTGCTCTTCTGTTTCTCGTGGAAGATGTGTTCTGTGTTCATGCCTCTCGTCTAGTTTAATCAGGTTTTCTCCATCGAGGGCGTTTTGTACTTAGAAAGCCATTTGTTAAAGACTGAAGTGATTCCGTGAGGAAGTTGTCGAGATCCTCAGACTCAGATATCCCCCTCCCCTTTGGAATCTGTTCTTTCGTAGTGTTCTCCAGGACAGAGGTAGCAATCATTTTTTGGGACTGAAGGGGAGAGTCTCGAAGCCTGCATACAAGGCTGCTTATGAATATTACAATCGACATTAAATGATAATTAGAGCTTGCCGTGGAGCTTACTGGATGTTATAATTTGCTCTTGACCCATTAAACGGCACAATAGCGGCGGAATTCCCCAGCGTCTCTTGTCCAAAAGGAAAGTGTTGGAAGCGGAGCACATCAGACATGAAACCTAAAGAGATCTCTGTTATAAATAATGCTTGTGATAATCTGCGGGAGGAACCAAAGGCTGACAGCAGCATATTTAACGGCTCTGCTTCGAAAACAACTCTAGTGCAAACGGTATGAGCGTACAATGCACTTCTTCTAACGAAACATGGGATGTGACGTCAAGATGTGTGATCCACGGAGCTCGTCATTCTTAGCCTTCATCCGTGCCTTCTCCAGGAAGTGGTAAAGGGGAGGGATGTGAGAGCGATGAAGCTGGTTCAGACTAAGCCAAGGAGGAGGAGGATGGAACCATCTACGTGAGGTACATTAGACAGAGTATGTTCATCCTCGTCACCTCAGCACGAGCTGAAACCTTGTGTTCTTTGACTTTCTCCAAGTCAGTCAAAGATGAGGATGGTCTGAATAGTGACGAAGATGAAAAAACTCCTCCATTTAATCGAGGGATTCGTTTTTCAGTTCCTCAAACTAGTTTTAGAAGCAAAGATCTAAACATCAGAGCCTTCTGTCACATCTACAGAACATAAGGGATGTCTGTTGCGTGTGATTGAGGCACAGGATTCTTCTGCCACAACAAACACTTTAACTGAGATTTCTCCACAGTTTCAAGCTTTTATTGGAAGTTGCCCAATTAAGGATCAATCCTCTTGAGAAAGTCTTTTAATCTCGATGTTGTTCTGGAGAAGGCAATCTAAGCAGCAGCAGCAGCAGCAGCAGCACCATTGTTAATTCATGCCTTGTATCTTATTATTCATGAAGCCCAGCAGAGATCCTGAATAATTTGTCGTAGGTCCAGCTTTTTCTCAGCAGCTCACGCCAAAACAGAACAACAGGTGCGACACTCCGCCCTCGGGCCGTCCGCGCAGGCTTCACGTGTAAAGGAAGAAGGCGCTTGAGATAAAAAAGCAGCTCCTGTCTAGATTTCTCTTCATCAATGTGCAGCGCCCCCTATTGGTTAGAGACTGGAATATTCCCAGGCCTCTGCATGATCTGAGTGGATGAGCTTTTACAGCTCAGGGATCTCTCTCCGATCAGATGGATTGCAGCAAATAGAAACGTGAACGAGAAACTTCTCTTTCCCTATTTTTCCCTGAAGTTCAAGTGGGTCTCTCCAGGTTTCCGTGGTAACCAACTGATTGCCGGGTTATACACATGATCCTCCTGGTCGTTAGTTTGCAGAAGACTGGACTCATCTCAGATGGTGGAGAGTCTGTCTACAGGAGAGAGATGGACCGGCAACCATCTGGAGCTGAACGAGCAGAAGACAGTGGAGATGATCGTGGACTTTCAGAAGGTGTCAGCCCCTCATGTTTCCAGGGTACCACCATCACCCAAGGACCTCAAGTCTCATCGAGAAGTCCGAGCAGAGGATGTTCTCCCTGCGATAACTAAAGAAACTCAGGGTACCAGCCAGGAGGATGGTCCTCTTCTATAGAGCCATCATCACCAGAGACAAGCTCAGGCAGCAGAGTGGTTTCTAATGCAAAACATAAAGAGGCATTCAGCCAAGATTTGCTCTCATGTTTGAGATGGGAGGGGCAAAGCTTCCTGTAAAAGGGTGTGTCAGATCTCAGTGATGTCCAGAACATGAGACGAGGAGAATCTGACGCTGGATACGAAGAGGCAGCAGCTGCTTTACGTTCCTCCGGTTGTCCTCCATCAAGTTGAACTTTTCTGTGAAAACTCCTTCGTTTCATGAGCCCTGGAAGCCCCCGCTGAGAAATAACGCACCGTCCACTAAAACGGTTCTTTTGCTGCGGGTCAGCGTGTCCGTGAACACCGTGTGCTCGGGGAACCATGCCAGCCTCAGATTAGCCCAAACGTGCTGTCTGGAGTCTGAAGGGAAGCAGGAAACAGCTGGATGCAGCTTACAGCCGCCCCTCAGGACGTGATGTGGAGCGGACGCTGATTTGCAGCAGAGGACAGAGAAGAGAGCCGAAGATGAGCAGATGGTTAATCCGTCTGATGGAACGTTTGAGTTCAGCCATGCGAAGAATACAAATTTAAATGGAGAAGTAATCACGTTTCCTTCAAAGATTAGCCAGTAATTATTTCAGAAGAAGCTAGCTGGGAAATATCCAACGCAACAGAGATTATCACAAACAAAACGTGTTCATTAAAATCTGAAATCTAAAGTCGTTTGTGACTCTGTCGGGCACCCGGACACTACAGGGAAAACAAAGAGCGTTTCTCCCGGAGGAAGCACTTCATTTCACCCAATAAAAGTTTATTAAGGAATTCACCTTTAATCACTTCACATAAATAGACGATCACGAGAAGGTTTCATTTCAAGAAGTGACACTTGTTTAGTGTATGCACTCGCTCCACACTGTGTTTATTCCTGCAAAGAGAATCCGCTTTAACTCACACCACAACAATTCAATAATATTCTGTTGTGGGAACTGAGATGTTCCTTCCTGAACGTTCTACTTGATCCTCTGCAAGAGTGCAGCAGTAGATTTGGACCTGTTCTCCAGAATCTGCTGATATTGAGTGGAACCCATGCGACCCTCAACTTTAACAAGATTCCCAGTCCCTGCTCTGTCCACGGCCCCGCAGCATGATGGAACCACCACCAGATTTTACTGCAGGGAGCAAGTGTTGCTGTGTCGTGTTATCTGAGATTTTTCTTCTCTTAAACACTTTCTCCTGATTGGATTCACCTGTGTGTGGAGGTCACTGAGGTCACCAAACCAATGCGGAGTTCTAATGATCAGTGCTTAAGGTTTTGGAATCAATAAAATGACCAGGGTTGGGTCTGGCGTATTGTATCTTCCTCTTCACCAAACCCCAGAGATTGTTCATGGGTCTCCTAAGGTCAGGAGAGTTTGAGAACAGGGTTACCACGGCACACAACCAAACCTAGCGATTGGACTGCAGATCATTCCGAGTAAATAAAAGAACATTTTGGGCTCCCATAAATCAACTGTAAGTTCCAGACATCGTGACACTTCCTGTCCTCGTAATCTCCATCGAGGCGAATGCAGGTGCAGTGGGTCAGGGAAAACTCTGCAGCAGGTTTCCTCTGATAAGCCGTCCATCCTCCAAATCCTCAGATTTCAATCCCTGCTCGAATGCAGATTTTATTTATTTATTTTTGTCGGTGGTGTGGGAGCAGGGGCAGCACTTTTATAGAAAAGTGAGGCAGAGGGGTTTGTGGCTTTAATAAATTACCTGCATTCAATGGTTTGGGATTAATCGAGCGGTGACGGAGCGTTCTCGGGGTTTGCATTCGGCTTCAGTCCATTCCTCCCCGGAGCGCACAGACGTCTTCCTCGTTGTCTTGTGTTTCTGAGAAACTGATCTTGAATAATCATCGAAACACCTCTTTAGATGTAAACGCGGCTGAAATCGACTGGCTCTACTTTACCATCCACACATTATTCTACTTCACGAAGCTGATCAAAGCAGACAATCGAATGGATTTCAACCTTTATCTACGATTTTGATACTAAGCTGCTTGTTTTGCTTGCAAGAATAAAGTAAAATAAATCTTAGAAGTACTCTGCATTTCTTTCTTTGTTTCCCATGTGAGCCAAGCACACCACTAGTCATCGCTGCAGATGCATGGCAGGAGGAGGTTAAAAAGGAACCCCGTTTGGTACTCGACAAAACTTTATCGTGATTTCCCCGTGAGCATCCGCACACAACACAAAACCCTTTAGGATTTCGAGCCTCATGTGCATTTTATTCTACAGAAACCTACAGGTGACGTCATGGATGTCTTTTGTTTCCCAATGCGGCTGGTATTTAACCGGGACTAATACGGCTGTTCAAAGGTAGAGCCACCTCAGTGACCATGCAAATCAGATGCATATTCCACCGGATAGCATCCCCCCGAGCAGAGAGCTTATTTACATACATAAAAGAGCCTCACAAAAGCAGATTTATGAAGAGAGAGGCATGAATTAAAGATGAGCCACAGCACATGATTCAAAGTTATATTGTTGACAGAGGGATGCTAACACGGAGCATGAAGCTTTTCAGTCCGAACAGAGATGGAGGGGTTCCTCCTCATAGTCCTGGAATAATTCGGAAGAGAAACAGCATAAATGTACAAACGTGTCGAGCCTCAAGCCACTGAACCAGGGCCTCGACCACGGCACACTTTCAAATGTGTTTTGAAAAAAAAAATAGCAAGCAGCGATGATCACATGTGCTCTTGGTTCGACAGAAACGAAAGTTTGGCTGCATCTGAGACTGGGAGGAGGGATGAAGCTCCTCGTCAGATCCCGATAGATTTCATGTTTATTTCAGTTGAAGTCTTGTTGTAGGTTTTGGGAAAGGGCTCGTTGATTGTGAGCAGAGACGTTCTGTTTGTGTGAGGTGCGGACCACAGACGAGATTTAAAAATATGACAAAATGTAAAAACAGAACGTGCTTCGATTGCTGTTCTGATGAATGAACATCTGGCTTGTGAATGTTTGAGATGCAATAGATGTTAATAGACCCTCCCCCACCCCCATAGATAACGTAACATGGTCTTATTTTAGAGGAAAGATAAAACGATGGTTGGGGAGAGATAAAAAAAAGAGAAAAAACAACAACGAATCCAGAAACTCTTTCATCATTCCTACAGCAAACAAACAGCTCTGCCAATCTTTTGCAAACAGAGAAGCCCTCTGCACGGGCAGCAGGGATAAAGCGATCACAGAAAGAGGAGCAGGCTCAGGATCATGCTTCTCGACTCTCTACAAATGTTCCAGAAACGTGGAAGTGTGCATCGCATCCACACGAGCAGCAGATGCCGGGGATGTGGCCGTGGGCCTGAAGGCTCTGCATCTCAGTGAATCAGGCAGCAGTGTTCATTCATCAGCAGCCTTCCTCTCCGCACAAAGCAGCGAGCGCAGAGGGCTAATGGACTGCTAAACGAATGGAGCATTAGCATATGTCACCTCCCAGCTCCCCCAACCACCTGCGGACTGTGAAAAGACGTTCAATGATCACTCAATGTTCCACTGTGTTCCACGAAACTGCAGACACCTGGATATAAAAGCGCTCAATGGTGGAGAGAGTCGACCGGATTGTGGTGTTGCTTACACGCCAGCGTTAAATGTTCTCAGGCCCAGTAAACGATGGCGGAGTTTCAATCACCGCACGGCCAAATCACAGAAACCCTCGCTCCTTCAATATCAAAACCGAAGAACGCAAGAGGCGGGATCAGTCACTCCGTGTGCTCGTGTCTGAACAAGAAAAGCACATTGGCACAAATCTTAGGAATTTGAGGCAGTAGGTTGCTCTGAGATTATTTAGAAAAGGTTTTGGTTTTTTTCCGTTGTAGTGATAAGGATCTGGATATGACGTCACTGCGAATAATCTTTGGCCATCCCATAATAACGAGACAGGCTCTCAAACGATAGCTGCATATCGCTGCTCCCCATCACGATCTTAATGCTTTATTTGCTGGAGATGAAGTCCTCCTCTTGGGTTACAGAGCAATCCTGGAAACCGAAGCTTGGATGTCAGACCCCCGAGGCCCAAGCTGATTGGTTCTCCTCACCTCCTTCATTCTTCTCTTCTCCACAAAATGGCTATTTCGTCCTCCATTAAAAACTCAGAGGAACGTTAGACTCTCAATGAATTTTCCTTCATGAGGCTGAGACGTCTCCTCCAGGCTGCACCATAAACTCTTTGTTGGTAGAAATTTGTACATGACCCATCACGTCTTAACCCCCCCCCCCCACCCATGTGCATGGTCAGGCCCCTCTGTACCTCAAAGAGCTCCTCAAATATTGAAACCCCCGTCAGCAGCTAAACTGAAAGCACCTCCTCATGAAGGTTTTCCTTTTCCCTGTTTTATATCTGTGCCACACCTCTCGCAGTCCATTATTCTCGTTACTTTGGCCTTGTTCTATGATCCATCCAGCAGATTGTTTCAAGTATGTTCCATTTAGATTGTGGTTGCCGCCGGTTAATGGAACCCCCGACAGAAAACCTCCTCAACACAAAGCTTTGCTCGATTGTTTAAAGCTGTGGTGGAGGGAGAAAAACAGACGAGAGACAGAATAAAACTCATCCTTTCAGACAGAAGAGAGAATACCTCCAGCGGAGAGCTGCCGGCACACGGCTTCATCTCCATCCTGACACCTTGCCAAACATCAAGACTCTCTGTTCACTGCCTCCTGTTGCATCAGCACATTTTATCTTTCGCATCAACCCCGGATGTCGTTTTGCTCTAATGAAGTGCTAAAGCTCACAGAGTGGAGACTGTGTTTGCTCTACAACGAACGTTCAACGTCCAGAGATTCGGCTCAGTCCAGCGGTCCTTAAGCTGGTGACCCGAAACATAAAAGGTTTGCAAAGATTTTTAATAAGGTGCTCAAACTTTTGCACACCACTCTAGATGCTAGAGCTCTAGAACGGCTAGAGAAGAACAGTCCCAATGAAGGTTTTAGAGGGAACGTTAGCATTATCTCCGCTGCGTAAATGAACACGTCCTCGGAAGCATAGCGCTGTTGTTTTCTATTAACTCCCCACAGAGTTCCACAAATCACCTGGAAATTTATGAAAGACTCGAGCACACAATACAAGAGCAGGACGAGACCTCACGATGAGCTCCGCTGCTGGAAGCAAAGGCGGTCTCCATTGGCAGGGTACGGTGCTTTATCAAGATACAGACAACAAAACACAGCCGACAGAAGGCAGGACAGATGGGAACATGGAGGGAACGCTTGTCGAAGACGCCGAGGCCATCTGAGCAGCTCCAGATAAATCCATCAACTACGAGACGTCTCTACTCTCACGCCTGTGTTTCTGGGGAAGGTGACGTCTACACAAACTCAGAGATGAAGAGCTGGCTGAAGGTTTTCATCTCCTCCCTTCACCAACAAACCACACGTGTCATTACCCCTCCAAAACTAGTTATCAGCTCGTTACCTCAGCTGTTTTCACCAAGTGAACTGTAAGCAGTAACCAATGGACTCGCCGCCTCCTCCAAGGCTTTACACTTTCAGTGGCCTGTATGTAGCACAACGATTGGAACTCCTCCTAGGTTTCATTTACTGTGTGCTCCAGTAATATAGAGGACAATGAGGGTAACGCATGGTGTGCCTCAGGGTCTCCCAACACCCTCCCATTTCCATCCGTTCTGACCTACTGTGCAATCTGTACTCCAAACAAAAGTCCTCAAACTCTTCCCACCCTCAACAATACTCAAAAGGGTCAATTCATGTGGCCACCAGTAGATCGCAAAACTCAAAAACACATTTCCGTAAGCCCAAGAGTAGCTTAAAGTCATTACTTTGTTTAGTGTGAAATATTAATGAACGAGAGAGAGAGAGAGAGAGAGAGAGAGAGACAGAGAGAGACAGAGAGAGACAGAGAGAGAGACAGAGACAGAGAGAGAGAGAGAAAGAGAGAGAGAGACAGAGAGAGAGACAGAGACAGAGAGAGAGAGGGAGAGAGAGAGAGAGACAGAGACAGAGAGAGAGGGAGAGGGAGAGAGAGAGAGAAAGAGAGAGACAGAGAGAGAGAGAGAGAGAGAGACAAGAATAACTATTCCTTGTTTTTTTTTTATCTAGAGCACAATATTCTAATGTCACATTAAAAGTGCAGATGGTGCACAGATTGGGATGAAGCTTGTCTGAAGCTAGCGCTGGAATGAGGCATCACAGCTTTATGAGGTTATGAGGCCACAAATAATAAAAAAAAGATAAAAGTCAGAAGTAGCTGAATTTGTTACTAGTTGCTTTATTTGAACTCATTTGAACACCACAAAAGGAGAGACGGTCAGATTTGTTTCCAGTGACGTCTCTGGGAGGCGTTCGAGGGAAATAAAGTAAAACACATTATCTAAGTAAAACAAAAGCAGTGGAGCTGGAGCTCACTGGAGCTCACTGGAGCTCAGAGCAGATATTTACAACAACTTCCTGTTTGACATTTACAACAATTTCCTGTTTCACAGCGAAATGAAGCCTGCACGGGTCCAAAGATGACACAGTTTGGAAATAATCTGATAAAAATCTCTGTGAAGATTTAATTAAGCACAACCCACGATAAAAGAATTCCTGCTGGGTTTCAATAATCCTCAATAAAAGCGTCTAGGTGGCGCTGTTGAGCCTCTGAAACCCCTCTTAGATAACATTTTTCTCCAGTTCCGTCTTCCTCAAGCACTAACTGGTACAAACTACAGCTCTTCCCTTTTTTACCTTTTCATCTTGAAAACCACTTTAAAACATTTCAAAGAAAGACTTGCTCCTCACTCGATGGAAAAGGAGGTAATTGAGACATTTCAAACAGATGCTTCTTCTGTTCGGATCGAGTGACGAAAGCTTTCACACTGAGGATTTGCCCCCCGCTGACTCAAACACCCCCCACTCTCTTTCTAACCCTGGGCTCCCATCAGCTCCATCCAGGTGCTAACGGCCCCAAATGATTCCCGCGCTTACGGTAAGTGCTGCCATTAGATGAGGAGCAGAACAAACTCTTTTCATTCCAATGTGAGTTTGTCCGAAATCTGACACACATTTTATTTACCAGAAAAGCCCTGGTCACCAAGTTCTGCAGAACCAGTCCAATCGCAGGTCCGTCCTCACATGCATTATTCCCTTGTGATCCGTCTCTCAGGTCGCCTGAAGCATCAGGGAGGAAATCGCGCATCAGATCTCAGCTGATCGGCCAGAAGAACAGCGTGTGAACAGGAATCAGACAGAGGAGCCTTTCTGAGAACATCTGCACGCTCTGCTGAACTGAGAGAACTGGAAAAGCTCTTTCCATCCGAGCTCGACAGCCGGTAATTACGATTATTACCTCCTACGGTGCATCTTGAACTTTATCAGATTGATCTCATCATTGCATTTCAAAAGCCTCAATGCAAATTCTTCTTATTGTTGCAGTCTTACAGGAAGTTCCTCGAGGACGAAGCTCACCAGCGCAGTTTTACGTTTCTTTGATTACAGAAAGTGGAACAATAAACTCGACAGAGAATTTAGAACACAACGCAGTGAGAAAAACTTGGCCACAGAGTCATAAAACATGATAAACAGAATAAAACTCAATGGTTTGGGTTCCAGTAAGACCAGTGTGTTCACAGACGAAGCTCAGTTAGTTTGGTTCATTTTCTCCCAACGAAAATAAGAAAGTTATGATTTCCTCCTGGTCCTGTTAGCGATCATTTCTGTCATTTCCACGAAGCTTAAGGCACCGAACCTAAAGGTGCAGTGAGGAGGTCATGTCCTGATTGAGGTCAAACAACGACGAGGTCTGCCGGTAAAGTGTTTCACCACCCTCTATTTAGGAGGTGCACAGTTCTGCCTTTAGCAGAAGCAGCTTCCAGACCAGAGAAGAGGTTTCAGCTACTTTCATTCTTTAGACGAACATTTATTTCCCTTTCTTTCATGCAGGTAAGTGCACTCCAAGATGGGAGGGATTCTGTAATCCGCGAATTTGGCTAATCACCAAAAAGAAAAGTTTTTTCCAAACATAAAATATTCAGCAACGATTTCATCATCAGCTGCAGCAGAACAGTCGTTAAAGCTAAACGTAAGTGATGGAGCTTCTTTCCCACAGATTGAAAGCTTTTCATGCAGCTCCAGTTCTACCCCTCCAGCTCAGAAAACCAGAAAGGCCTTCAAACATCAGACGACATTCTGACTTCCTCACTCAGCTCAAAGTTGAAAGATGCTGGAGAATCGACGATCGTTACGCTTCACGAGGTTTGGTACTCCACTCCAGTGATTAGCAAAGCTTCTCCTTCATTCGACCCAGAGCAACAACTCTCTTACTGGGAGACAGTCACACTCACCTTCTGACGGATCTCCTCCTCCATCTTGACCGGTGAGCCCAGTTCAGCGATCTGCTTGACTCCATCACTGGCATATCCTCCATACTCCCACAGTATGTAGTTTTTGGAATGGGAAGCTCCGATGAGTGCCGACCAGTGATTAGCTCTCCCTGAGGAAACAGATGAAACCGTTTCTTCAGCAGCGGTCGCTTTGTGTGTATGCCTTTGATAGAAATGCACAAATTAAAATAAAAAACCTATCAAAGCGGTTCCACGATCAAAGGTGGAGCTACTCTACGAAGCTCAAAAGGCTTTTCTCCGAGTGGAGCTGGCTAAAAACACTTAAAATGACCCGTCCTTAATGAAATCATCAGCAGAATCTGTTCTAAGGCAGAAATGTGGAAAGTGTGCTGGGCGGGTCTAAAAATCCTTCGATTTCTGGAAACATTGCTGAATCTAGCGACAGAAACAAAGCTCATCCATCACAGAATAGTACCAGAGTTTGCAGCACTCTTCTAATGCAATGGTGCAGTTATACGCCCCCTGGTCCTGGCCGTGGAACGGTCTAGTTACTCTCTGCTTCCGGTCTTTTGTCTGGTCTTGGTCTTCTCTCGGGTCACATGGACGTCTTGGTTTAGATCAACACTGGCAAGCATTCAGACAATCGTTTCCTTGCTCAAAAGTTCTGAAAATGACTTTAACTTCATAGAGTCAGTTTCCAACCGTCACCTTGTGCCAGATCTCACACTCTGAGCCTTTAACCACCAGCATTATATTAGTTTTCCTCAACTGAAATAATATTCTCAGCGTTCCCCTTGACTCTGTGATACGCTGCAGGCCACATCCTCTGTGTGCTGCTAATCCACTCCAAACTTTCAGACCTGAATCAAAGCCAGTTTACCCTGCCAAGCTTTTTCCAGGAGAAATGCCCTTGATCGACTCAAAGGTGATTTGTGAAATGTTTTAGTTGCCAAAAAAACTTCAAGATTCTTCAAGTTAAGGGTTGGTAGATAGCAATGGTGAGTAATTGTCGGTAGAAAGACCTTCCGGGACGCAACTCTTCAAACCGTGCTCTTCGGGTGGATCTAGGTTTCTAACTAGCTCGCTATGGGTTTCAGGTTTCATTAGACTCCTGCAGCCCTCATCAAGTGATTAAGCAAATATTCTAGGAAAGAATGGAACGTGGAAACACATTTCCTGATCATCTCTGCAGCACGATCAGTTCGGTTAAGCCACGCGACATTCGCCGTTTCCTAAGTCCACCAATTAGACGTGCAGGCTCATCTCACTCCCAGAAAACATTCGAATCAGAGTATTGATCTGAAATCTTGAAGCTCGAGAGACTCTAATCCCCAGGCTTAATTCACTCCCATTGAGGCACTCTCAAGGTCACACGCAGCAGCCTCCAAACACCGACGGAGGGGAGACGGCTGGAGCGAAAATAACGAGGGACCGATTTCACTTTTCTGTCATAAACATCGCAGTCGAAAAACCCTAATGAGAGTACATGTGGTCTAGAAGCTCAAACTCCTGGAACGGCTCGTTTCGGGCATAATGAGGGTGCTTTCTAGGGAACGGATTCTGCTGTGCATTGTTCAGGGTGTTTCTGGCACATTCTTCTGCAGGTTCAGTAGTTGCTAACTCAGGGGAACGAAAGAGTGACGAGTGCTCGCACATCAAACCACGGCAACTCTTCAGTTATTTGTTATTATAACATCGGACTCAGGAATTGCTACATAATGTTGAAAAATCTTCAATTAACTTCTGTTGCCTCATCGGCTTTTCTCTCCTGCACCGGGACATCTATCTGGATGACACTTTTAGAGTTACTCTCGCTGCACAGTTTAATGGAAGCCAGCAGCTTGTGCAGCGGATAATAGAACGTTTCATTTGCAGGGGGGTTGTTGGTGCTGCAAATAAAAGTCAGATTCCAAACATATTTTAACTTCAGAAGTCATTGAGGACACAGTGTCTTACTCGGGTATTCTTTAGGGTGCAATTTCTCTGACCAGTTGCCGTAGAAGGTGACTCTGTATTTGGCAGTTCCACAGGCGCAGCAGTCCAGCAGGGGTTTCTCTGTGCTTTCACCATTCAGCGATTCTAAAACACAACAGAGGAGAGATTAACAACCTTTTATGTTTAAAAACCCCTCGATCCAATCGAAAAAACTATGAAGATTGCTCTTATGAAAACAAACTTTTAGCCTGTCAGGGCAGGATTGTGAGATCCACAGACGAGACAGATGCGTCTGGAACATTCTGCTGCCTGCAGCGTCCTCCAGCATTACCAGTCTGATAATGTGTCTATGATGGGAGGAATCGTCAGGCACCAGGTTGAGATCTTCAGGCCCATTTTAAGAACAGTTCCAGAGGAGCACGGTTTTCTTTCATGTCATGCAGGTGGAGAGTGTCTAGACAGTTCTGGAAGGAGATCTTTTAGGAGTGAGGATGCACGAGCATGCCCAGGTGTTGGGAAGCTACTCACATCTGAGTTTTACTTTGGATCATCTTGAGGAACCAGACGAAGATCTAACTTTTGTGATACTTTTTTGTAATTTTATTTGACTCTAAACTTCTGTGAGATGCTGATTCTCTCTTCTGTTCATTTTGATTTCAAACTGGAAACATTTTTGCGAGTCTCAGATGTGTGTTCATAGCGTTTTGTTTGAACAAGGTTTTATTCATTATTATTATTATTATTATTATTATTATTATTATTATTATTATTATTATTATTATTATTATTATTATTATTATTATTATTATTATATAGTTGGCTTTTTAATCCAGGAGGCAGTACAGTGCTCTGCTGGCAACACCGGGGTCCTGGGTTTGATTTCTGAAGGAAAGCAATGACAGAGATCCACTGTGTTCATTCTGAGAAATGGCCGTGTGTAGCACATTGATGAATGTGTTAAAGAGATGCAATAAAGAGAAAGCGCTTCTTTCACAAATATTTTCTGGGTGGGATAGCGATGGGATTTGCAGCCTCCTTCATCACCAAACTGTGGGCATTTGTTGCAGATCAAAAAGCTGAAACTATTTCTATTTGTGGCCAGTACATCTCTGTGGGTCACTGTAGAAAACACATGAAGCGTCTTCGTAACACCACGGAGCTTTCAGTGATGCAGCAAACCGAACCTCACCTCTCTCACACATCCGCTTTGTGAGCGAGCCCTCATCCTGGAAGGAGATGATCTTCCTCTGAACAATGCTGGCCCTGCAGAGATGGAGAAATCAAAGGGAAGGGTGCAGAGAGTAGCCGGTAAACCTCAATCTTGAAAAGCAGAAATCATAAAAACCGGATCGCGGGAGAGAGTGCGCTCCAGGTCGAGCTCTGCAAGAGGTGCTAAAGTGAAGGAGTGAACACAAGACTCCCGTATCTTCAGCGGGGTTTGCAGCTGAAGCCCTCCTACGACTCGTGCCCCGCCTCCTGTCTTTGGGGTTTGTCGATTGTTGTCTGCACACGAGAGTCTCGTAACCCTGCTCTAGATGAATGTGTTTTTGGATCTTTTATTATCCTTTACCGTAGTATTTTAGTAAATACAATCCTCAAAAACTCCTTCAGACCAGAATTATTTTCAAATATCAAAAACATCTGGAGATATCTGACTCTGTGGTACAATGCTGCTCAATGCGAGGTTAACAGAGCGATCGGAGTTCTATTTATGATTTCTTTCCCAAAAATGGCTTTTTGCCCTATGCTTAGGGCTATTGTACACCCTACACTGTGACATGACAGGCAGCACCCCCAAAGCATCACTGAACCTCCGGCCGCTGCAGGTTACTGTAGCTAAGGTGTTTTCTTTAAACAAGTCTCACAAATCTCTGCAGTGGAATCATGTGCTTTACCAGATCTCTAGCCAGGTCTATCTACATAGAGCTCGCTCAGGTACATTCTGCAAACTGCCGTCTAGCTTTTAATGTCTCTGTGTGAGCATCGGGGTCTTTCTGCTGAAGGGTTTCATTTCATTTAGATGTGGACGGACCGTTCTCGCAGACACTGAACCTTCCTGAGCCTGCAGAACATCTGGAATTCGTCCTGCGCTGCATCCTTTCATTAACTCTTCTCTTCCAAACCCCTGTGGTAATGCTATACGCTTCTCTGAGAAATATATTTTGCACCTCTCGACTGAAGAATGGGATTGGACCGAGTTACTGACCCGAGACCAGGTGGTTCTCTTCCAAATGACAAAGAATATTTATGAACCACTCTCTTTCACTGCACCGGTCATTATCCTCCAAAGTGAGTGATGCTGAGGGATGGAGGAGGATGAGGGAGTCCCATCCTTGACTTTGACCTCTTACTTATTTAAGAAATAAACAGATAAATCAACAAGAAAACAAACGCAGGCAGTTCACCGTGCGCTGATGGAGTGGAGATGCTGAAGCGACCGCGGCAATAACCATCCATCACTTTAAGAGAACATACGCCGAGGGAAAAGTGTAAATGTTTTTAATGTTTAAATCTCCATTTAACTCAACAGTAACAAAAAGAACGATTAATGTAAAGCTCCCGTCAATCTGAAATATTAATGGCTTTCAGGAGCGCGAGCATCCTCTGCTCACAGGAGAGCCTTAAGCTTAAAACTGAACTCACAGTGTGCTCCAGGGTGAAAGCAATTGGGTGAATTGCTGCAAAAATTCTTTAGGACGAGCCTATAGTGGCCAGAAAAATAATTACAGTTGCTTCTGGATCTGCCTTCTCATAAAACGTGATCTGCATTTAAGTCCAGAAAAAAACAACAGCGACTGATAAAATCCCCTTGAACGTGTGGAGTTGTCTCTGTACAGGAAGTGAACACATGCCTCAGCACACAGCGTTCAGCGGATCTACGAGTCACGTTATCAAAGTTATATCAAAGTCTACGAACTGTAAAGTCAGGTGGAGGAAACATCATGTTCTGGGCCTGATTTTCTGCATCAGGTGATGAGGGGAAGATGAATCCTCCAGTTTATCCATCAATTCTTCCGGAGATCATGTCTCTACATTAGATGAAACTGTGTGACGCAGCAGAACAATGACCCAAAACACAGCAGCAGCTCCACAACAGAAACACTAAACCCTTTTGAAGGAGCCGGGCTCAACCCAATAGAAAAGCTCTGGATTGACTTGAAGAAGGTTCCTCCACGGAACCCTTCCTTTCCACAGGAACAGTGTGGCTCCCAATAAAGACCAGATTCTCGGGAGTGTGCATTCCTGTTCGAGGGGTGGCCACGAGCCCAGCCCTCCTTCCATCGCTGACGCCTCCTCTGTCTCTTTATCTGCTTTAAAGTACAATGTGAACTCCATCACAGACTCCGTGTGTGGTTCCTCATTGAGCCGGAGAGCGAGGAACGCGAGAACCCACCCACAAGCGCTTTCTGATGGCGCCACTCTAATTGTCCGAGATTTAATTCAATCTCACCTCAATTTCACATCTCTGAAGAGAGCAGCTCTGGCAGAAAGCCTCCACTCCTTCCAGCCCCGACCAGGCAATCAGCCGCGGTAATGGTTATTTAACATCCAATTTAAATTCTATCAATGAGACGTTATTAAGAGCAGACTCACTTTCCTGCTTTTACACCGCTGATGCTAATCGCTTCACTCGCTCTCCGTGTGCTTGTGTGATCTTCTCAGGTCACTGCTCAAAGCTAAATAATATATATTCGGGAGCCGGCGCTCGGCCCACAAAACCACCGGCGGGTAGATCGGTGCTCCTGAGGGACGGGTCACACTAATGCATATACACCGTGAACCCGAAAACATGGCGGATAATTAGCGAACCTCGAGGCTCTAGCAGCAGACTGTCTGCCACTGAACCTTCCCTCGAAAACAACCGGATGCTTCCCGCAGTTATTACTGAACACAGACTCTCCCAGTGATCTACGACGGGCAGCGTTCGAGGGGAACCGGAATAAATCCCTTCATTAGTGGAGTTCAACCGGAAGGTAATGAGCAAAGATCTCTTACTTCTGTCCCTCACACGCGTTTATCCTCAATCTCTCGGAGATGAGGTACTTGTGAGAAGAAGGTTCTCCACGTTTTAAGTTTCATTGAAGGACGAATGAAAACCCAGCGGTGCTTCAAACCGGAGAGATTCTACACCCGGCTACTAACAGTTGATCTGTTCAGCACCACACAGAACTCAGATGAGACCGGCTTTGGAACAATATTTGGAACACAGTTCATCTGTGAAGTTTAAGACGGTAACCTGACACCTTTGGGAATGACAGATGATCACATGACACCAGTGAGATTCATCACTGGAACAGTGCTTATGGGTGCTTGTGAAATTATAATTATTTATAATTACTTGTTTCCCACTTGTGCCCTTTCGGGCTCACGCCTTCTGGAACCCCCTGGACAGGTTTCCATCGCAGGGAAACACACACTTCATTAACCTGCGCATGTTTTGGGGGATTGTGGGGGACAGATGTAACATTTGAATTGTTGCTGTAAAATCCAGAAGAAAAGACGATGCAGCTGAGGATTTCTCCAGCAATTATTTCTTACTCTCGAGAGGAAGGCTTGAGCCTAAAGAAGACAAACTGTCGCTGCTGTATCTGCTGTCGATCATCTTAATCATGAGATCTCCGCAGCCGGGAGGTTGTGGAAACACCACAGAAAGTTTCTCCTCTGCTTCAGTGTTGAGCTAGTTTCTCACTTTTTGGCTTTTCCCCTGTAGAATCCACTCAGAGTTCAGCGAGCTCTCGCAGCTCATTACCCACACCGCTCCATCTCCTGTCTGCCTCCAGCTCGCCCTCTCCATCGCTCACGCTGGTTTGATGCTTGCTGGTTTTGATATCCCTCTCTATTTATGTTTTTAGACGTGGCAACCACAGAAACAGCTTTATTCCATCTCTGAGTTCATGTCCAGAGGAGGAACTCAAGCTGCAGCATCTCTCATAAGAGAGAACCTTCATAAGTCGCAGCGTTTATTTTTAGAAGAGCGTTCCATCTGAAAACAAGTGAATCATGGACGAGTCACAATCTCTGTGTGTTCGCTCGCTTTCCTGCACCATGTTATTAGCGTGCAGCCATTATCTGCGGAGATGCGAGAGCATTTCGGTCGAATGGGAGCGAGAACACTTCATGCAGATTAAACAAAAGTACGTTTGCTGCTGTTGGAGATAGAAATGCCGCTGTTCTGTCTGTGAAAACATTTGCTTCGGCTGCAAAATAGCATTGAGTTCATGAAAACATTATTATTTCATCTTTAATTACAAACTCATATTTCTTCACAGTTCAAACCAAAAATTGCTTTTATTTCATAAACCATGAAAAATATAATCTATACTTTATAAAATGTTTAAAACATTACGATTCATGGAAATGTTAGCAACTAACTGGTCATTTCTGTTGCTCACTGAACTATTGATTCCTTTTTCAGAATGCATGAACTGAGTTTTTTTTTTTTTAACAGAATAAAGATGCCAAACATTTAACATTTAGTCAAAAGGCCAACAAACCAGACACAACATGCCAGCTTTGAGCTGTTCATTACAGGCTTCAGCTCCATAAATGTAGTTTTTGCAGCAATCCGTTTGCTTCTCCTTTCTTTGTACTTCAGCATTGTGTAGAATGGTCTCCCTGCACTCTTTGTCAATCTCAAAACTGTCTTTGACCATTTCCTTTATTGGGTACACCTGTCCAACATCTGATCACCTCTGCTGTTTACAGAATGGAAAAGTAGAACATTTCCAGTGAGCGGCACTTCTGTGGTCACACAAAGCTTGTCGCTTAATTCACTCAGACTCACTAAAATTGAACAAGATTGGAGAAACGTAGCCAGGCCTCGATTTCTGCAGGGACATTTGGTCGATAGAATCAGAATTTGCCGTCAACAACATTAAAATTTCAGAACTATTTCAACCCGGTTAAAGCATGAAGTACCTAATAAAGTGGCCAGTGGGTGTATAGTGCCTTCACATTCCTTGAATGTTATTTATATTTTCTTTTTTTTATAGAAGTCTAAGCTTTTATTCAAAAGCAAACAGGGTGATGGAGAACAAAGAGAAGACATACTTGAGCAGTACACAGCCGCTGCCTGACGGGGGCGCTGTCCAGAACACCTGTATCCTGGTCCTCCTGCGCGGGGTGCTCTCAGTCACAGCTGGAGGGCAGTTCGTCATGAACTGTGAGTCTTCCTCATCGATGATCTGGAGGCGGAGCAAACAATACAAGCAGTCAGTCAATACAAACACGCTTCGTGACACGCCCTGTTTCCTGCTGCCGAGGACTCCACTTCTCCAGGTTACAGAATATTCCGGTGAAAAGAATGCTTGAGAGGTGAGAGATCTAGCTGACGGCTGCCCTCCAGACAGTCTCAATTGAATAACCCAAACAGCAATGGCAGCGTGACGGATGGGTTCTGACACTGGAGGTCATCGTACGCAGTGTTTGAAACACTCAGAAACAAAAAGTCTGGAGGCAGAGAGACTTATAATTATTCTGCTGCATGCGTTTGCTCGTGAAAGAACAAGCGAAGGGAATAATTCAATTACTTTTTAATTAATAAACCAAATATTTTGATGAAGACAGTTTTCCTCTCATGTTCATCATCAAAGCGGAGTCGGTTTCTACAATTAACTCAAACACAACAGGCAGAGAAAACCCTTCCCTGATGCGGAGGAACTCAGAGTGCATCGAGTCCGCAGAGAAGAACACTCAGGAGGAGTTCCTCACGTCACCCGAGGCTTCTGTTGGACATCAGGTGACTCCTGGAAAAAAACCATTTGGGGCAAACAAACCCAGGAGAGCGCCTGCAGCCCAAGATTCAGCAAAGAACTTGTTTCGTATGGTGTCTATCGCTGTGAAAAAGATATTCCTGCTAAATGAACTCCAGAAAAGGGTGCTTTTGGGTTTGGTGTGAGCGTCAGTACCAAGTGCTACCAATCCATGGATGTATGTGCCAATAGAACCAATCCTGATGATCATCCGCAACACGGTTTTCTCACAAAAAGCTGACGAGACGCGCTTCAACTAAATCTTGTTTATTTGAGAGCCTGCATTGATGGCCTCTTTGTGGTCACAAGGAACTAATGTTTGTGTATGGAGTGTGTGGAGACCTCGGGGCCAACGTGAACTCCCCCCTTACAGTCACAGGGACACGCAGCACTCTTAACAAGAGAATCAAATGTTCAAAAAGTGTCAAATACTAGGGTTTACACGTTTTAAAGTAGTATATTAGTCGTTATAAACCCAAAACAAACTCATGTTCTCCAACAGTGTGCACCTGATCACGGCGGGAGGGGGGGGGGGAGCTGATGAAGCAGAGAGGTTCTGCTCAGGCAAAAAGATTATCAGCCAAGCATTCGTCAGAGAGGAGAGCGTAGCCCTGGGCTTCAGTCTCTATGACTCCTCACAAGCATCCTGCGAGACGCTCAGCGGAGAAAAGCATTTACACGACCTCCGACACCCACTGCCCCGACCGTCACTGTTCTCTTGAGTGATGATGGCGGAGAAACACTGAAGGGAGGTTTTCTCTCCAGAGCGACCGCTTCGAGAGCCTTCCAGAGGACTTCCAGATGACACTTCTGCATGTTTTGTTAGCATAAAAGTTACAAGAACTAAAATAGTGAAACAACTAAAGTGTTCATACTCAAACAGACTTAAGGCAAGGCCTGATTTAAAAATGGACCGTGAATTTGCAGGAGCAACTTGTTCCATAGATTCCATAGAACCCTGTCCACCTGTCCAGCTTCTGCCGCATTGAGGAGGCTCGGAGAGCTAGGGTGGGGTAAGACCCTTGAAATTGGGGTAAAAAGCTTGAAATTATTCTCTAAAATGTATAGGAAGCAATGGACCCAAAGCTGCAGAAAAACACTCATCTCTCTTTAATCGGCGCAGCTTTTGTGGAAGTTATTTAGCGGCTATTACTCGATTCGTTTTTTAATTGTTTCCCACAGAGTTCATAGACCTCCGCACCTCCACACAAACGCTCTGCTCATCTTCTGTCGTTTATCTTGGAATGCCCAAAACTGAGAGGGTGCCGAGGGCTTCAAGCCGTTAAAAAAAGGAACGTGTTTCCGTTTATAAAACACCTTAAAGGTTTAAAAGGTAAGCTTTGAGTTCTTGAGGTTTTTATTTCTCAGATGTTCCTTTATTGCTGTATCGGGTCTCTGTAAGTCACATCCTTTATAGACACATTTTTATAGAAATTTGCATAATAATTTAATCGTGTTACCATTATAGAGCACTTGTGTTCACACCAAAAAGCCACATTTCTCTTCTACAATCCAGCAACAGTCGCTTTAGAGAAATCAACTAATCCTAGAAAAAAAATCATCCTCTAACATTCCCATCAGTACAAGAATCAGCAATAAAACTCATGCTGGACTGATGTTAAAGGCTCTTATCAAGTCCAAAGTCAGGCCATCCGTCAGTTGGCAGCATCGCCAGCTCATCTCCCAGGAGGCGCAGACCAAAAGTGCTTTGAGGGCACTCTCAGAAACAGAGGAAAAGGTGCACGCTCACTGATTTTAAATCAACCATACTTCAAAAACCCAAAGTTGCTCCTCAGGGGGAGTAGAAAATAAAAACAGTCGTCAGGTCTTAGTGGAGTGGTCTCAGGTCCTTGAGAGAGAGAGTGAGAGAGTGAGAGAGAGACAGAGAGAGAGAGAGAGAGAGAGAGAGAGAGAGAGAGAGAACGCTGCTCTAAACGACTCCAGGCAGTAAGTAAAGAAGGTCCAGGAAGGTGGTTTTTAAGGAATATTCTGACAGTCCTCCCCAGAAAGTGTAGACAGAAGGACTTCATGAACAGTCGAGTTTTGCTGGACTTACATCATAAAGGCCTTCTTCGCTGCTGCTTTTTTTTTACAAGGCTTCACTCCTTCACTCACTAGAGAAGAATCAGAGTTTCCTAAAGGTGTGGCTTGTCTCGAGATGCCAGAGATGATCAAGTGCTAGGAATTGTGAGAGGGTGGAAGGAAGACAGAGCAGGAATAAGGAAGTGTGGAATGAAGCGTGGATAGAGCGGATGAACGGAAGGAATTGCTGGTGATAGGAAGTGTACGAGTTGAAGCTAGAGTCAGCATGAGGACGGTCGGATGAAAGGAAGGAAGAGTGGGTGGTAGGAAGTTGCAGCAGGCAGAAGAAGTGCAGAGGGGAGCAAAATAGGAGAAAAGTTGAGAAATGGTTGAGAAGGGAAAGAAAGGTAGAGCAGGCAGGAGGAAGTGCAGAGAAAAGGAAGGAAGGAAGGAAGTACAGATGCACAGGTGTGAGGGTGGACAAAAGAAAGGCAATAATTCAAGAAGGGAAGTAGGGTAGGAGGAAAGAATCTTGAGGTGAATAGAAGTGTGGGTGGAGATAAGGGAAGTAGTGCAGGCGGAAGGAAGAATAAAAAGCGTAAGCGTTAGGACGGTGTGGTTGAACGGAACAAACACAGCGCAGATGCGTGAAGAAGGATGAACGTTTCTGTAAGAACAACACTCTCCAAAACATCCCGCAGAGCAAGAACCCAGCCAAGCAATCCGTCTTCTGCGAGTTCCGGTCATTCGGAAATAACATGTTCACCGTGGCTTCATCAGCTTTGAATATGAAAAGGGCTCAAAGCACATCAGTGTCTCAAGGCTTCCTCGCAGAGCCAGGCACCACATCATCCTTCAAAGAAACCCGAGGCTGGCACTAATTAACCATGGCACAAAATCAATTTCCAAAGCAAATAAAAGCTCAAAAAAGAAAAAGGCATCCTGCCAGCACCTGGGAATAATAGGAAACTGAATAATAAATGCCACTGCCCTACGGGTTCGTTCTGGAGGTTAATGGGGAGGTCGGACGGTGCTCACGGTTATAAATCATCGGCTTTCTGAAGGTACTCTTCCAGTGCAGCAACATATTACCAATAATCCCACAAAACTGAGATTCTTTTAACATTTCCCAAACCGACCTAATCTCACACACACACACACACACGTACACGCACGCATCAAACGGTTAAGAGAACTTCCTGTAGGACGTGATTTCCTGCTCATTCATAAGCTGAAAACAGACACGTAGTCGCTTTTCCTGCTCTGTAAACGAGGGGATGGTAAGCGAGCGCTTCACTGCATTACACTGTGTAAATATTTAAATTCAAATTAGAATCGTATTACGTCAATCTACCAGTGTCCCATCAGATGAGCTCCGAGTAGAGCCATTCTCATGAATATTCCTGTTATTCATTCCACTGTATTTGTTTTATTCCTCTTGTTACAATTGTAAAGTGGTTCCAAACACAATAAAAGTCACTGGTTGCTGCCCATCACATTTTTCTTGACGTCATGATGAGTGAAGGTGGTGTAAATCAGCCTCGTCATGAAAGAGCCGCTCCGGAGACCAGTGCAGTGGTCCGAAATCTGGCAACAGGAACGAGAGGGAACAACCTCGCTGTGAGGACGATTAAGAGCAGACGGATGCTGGAGAAATGCTACTCGCTTTAAAGGTTTGCCTTAATCTCATTCTGAAGATTAGACGATGGCCCAGCTCTTGAACTCACTCGTGAGAGAACATTTGGTCCTCGAGGACGTGGGAAATCCTGTGAGAAACCAGTGCATTGCAGTGTTGATGTTTCAAATCACTGCGATGCTGTTCATCAATACGAGGCACAGATCAAGATCCACTTCCATCGAGAAGCTCTTCTGACCACGGAGGGGTTTTCAGTAAAGTAAGGACTCACATTTATCCACTTAGGCTTTAACACCAATTAAACTCTCAGTATTGGCAGCAGTGTCTCTCGGCTTTAGCTGAGGCGTAAGGTCTGAATGCTAGCCACTCATTACGGACAGGAACAGGAAGGTGGGCTCTCTGGGGAGATGAGATAAGACACAGGAAAGAGGAGATAAGCAGAGCAGGTAAACCTGCAAGACACCGACCTTTCCTTCAGCTCCCCACCTCTCACATCCCTTTGGGAGCGCTGCCTGCGTAGGCATCTTTTACCTCGAGTAATTACAGCAAATGCCATCTCTGCTGACCCTATTTCAGCTAATTACACGGAAGAATGCTGCATATTAAATTCTCTTCAAAACTAAAGGACATTCACTGCGAGCAGCACTATCGAGTGGCGTGGAAGAACCCCTCAACACGAGACCCACACAGTGCTTTAGAAATAAATAACTACCTTTCTTTAGGGTTTGGAAGCTAGATTTTGAGGATCTTAGTGCCCTACATGTGCTCGCCTGCCTTAAAGTGTACTTTTGAGCCGACAACTACTATTTACATGGAAATATAAAATATAGCACTTCTGTCAGCAGTTCCAATGTTTGTGCAGTTTCCTTAACCTAAAAGAACATAACACAAAAAACTAATCATAAATGTGATCAGACATAACGTTCAGAGCCTGAAACATATCAAGCACAAAAACAAACCACGTCCCCGTCGAGACCCTCGGCGTCTCACACTTGCACTAGCAGCTTTGAAAAGAGCATTTCTGCAGGGAGCTGAGATTTATGCTTTATGTGACATTTAATGGGGCTTTTTCGTTCCGTTTCCACTCGCTGGCATAGCATGAGTCCGTGCAGAGAGGCGGCATATGGTGTTGATGTGAGAGCGCTGCCAGGTGTGGACGAATCTGAGCTTAGCACACAACAGCAGCACGGAAGATGCTAAAATCAGCTCGGAGTCTTCTGTTATTCATTGTTCCACAATCTAATATTCATAAGATCCAGGGCAGAAAAGTGTAATTGGTGCTCCTCTGACATCAAGCCATGGAGCAGTAGCTCAGTATGCAGAAATAGATTTTCCAAACAGCAGCTCTCACTCTCAAACTATGTTTTATTCCAGAAGAAATGCGTTTATTCTTTCGAAATTCTCTACTGCGATCCTGATCTAACTTGTACCAGACACAGATCTGACCGTGTGAGAGCCAGGTCCATCACAGAGCCCCTTAAGTGCTGCAAAAGCAAACACGTCTCCTCCCTCTGACTCTGAACCAAACACACTCTAGAGTTTTCTTGTCACCACGCTGTGT
This sequence comes from Danionella cerebrum, assembly GCA_007224835.1. Classification (NCBI taxonomy): domain Eukaryota; kingdom Metazoa; phylum Chordata; class Actinopteri; order Cypriniformes; family Danionidae; genus Danionella; species Danionella cerebrum. Next base: position 324,867 of record SRMA01026478.1, on the reverse strand, counting down.
TTAGGGCCTTACCTGGAAATGTCCAGCATAATCCTCCTCCTGGTCACCGTTGCGTCCTTCCTTCAGGGCGATGAGGGTGAAGCCTCTGAAGTACGCAGGGTTGGTGGCATACAGGCTCACTGTAAACAATCACAATGATGAGGTTTGTTAGCTCCATTGAATCCTGAAGCAGGTAGTTAGCTGCAGCAGGTGTGTTTAGTTAAGACTGAAGCTAAACTCTGCAGGTGATTGAAACCCCTGCCCAACATCTCCGTAACTCCTGCTTTACACCGTTAATAGACCACACTTCACAAATCTGACCCAATACATGTTTATTTTTTCTTAAAATCTTTAAATAATGAACTGGAATTGTTAAAGTTCCTTCTCAAATAAACAATCTGTGTGTGTGGGGGGGGTGATTTGTTTGAATTTAATTTAGACTAAATAAAACAACAAAAATCTCTCTTTTGTAATCCATTATTAAACTGAAGCACGCAGAGTTTTACGGGTGTTTATGGGAGTTTTTGGTTGTTCTTCCAGAAGCATTTCTGAAATCAGGCCCCGATGCAGAAGTTTCTGGCTATCAGTCTTTCTCTTAATCCTTCTAAAGGCGTTCCATCTGGTTGAATGTCACTAGACTGCACCACATCTCCACCGACCTCCACAAACAAGCACCGTTCCCCTGCCCTACAGTCTGTTCTGGAGCAGATCTCTGAAGTCTGGAGGTGTTTGTTGATGCACCTCAGCATCTTCTTTGCTGCCTGCAGAATATTTAACACTGAGAAAAATCCACGACTGGATTGTTTCTCAGGTGGCTCCTCACACAGCTCCATGCTGGAGTTCACTGAGCTCGTGAGATCTCCATTCTTTCATGAATTCTTCCGAGCCGCTGGTCTTTATACACTTACATTGATTTGTACGTGTGAGGGAATGCTTTTGTTCAATACGGTGAAGATAGAAATGAAAACATGCTCCGACCTGGCACTGAACGAACTGCTTTAGGTAAATTTTTTTTTTCCTATGCAAAACAATATAATGCATAATATTTTAAACATAATAAAATCTGAAATCATCGTGAAATGTAAAATTACAGTGAAAAAGGAGATTTTTTTACTTAAAAAATAGTATATGGGAATGCTTCGATGAAGATTTGTATGGCAGGATGATGGAAGGAGAAATAATGAACACTGTATTTGAGATAAATCACATGACCTTCATTGGTTCTGTTTTTGGGGTTTGGTTCATTTACATATTTATGTCGTTTAGTTAACTCATTTATAGCAGTTCTACTCTAATCAAATAATCCTTCAGTTCCGTCAAATAATCGAAATGTTCTATAAACGAACCCTCGTTTGCTGAACTTGAGTCGTGTAACTTAGTTTAGAAGACTTGATAAAAACGGGTGCAGCTGTTGTAGATGAATGGAATAAAAGCAAACAATGAGCATCTCGCTTCCGGTGGTCCTCAGCATCCCCTACCTCGATAGGTGCTGCCCGGATGGTAACTCTCCGGGTCTCCTTCCACCCGCAGTCGGAACTCGCTGAAGCCCTCTCTCTTCCCCGCGGCTCCGTGCGGATGAGCCCGGGTGATCCAGCTGCAGTAGCCGTCCGAGGGAGCCACTCTGTCCGCCGGCTCCTCCGGAACACTCGCGAGCCCGCAGCCCGAGATCAGCAGCAGGACAGCGGCTCTCCACATCCCCGATCTCCCGCTCGCTGTCATTTCCCCGGAACTCAGGTGGAACCTAAACTTGGCTGCATTAACACTCTCCCAGACAAGCGACCGCTGAGATCTCCGTCTTCCTCGTGCTATTTGCCCATAGTGGATAAAAGGAGAGAGCGGGAGAGATGAGGAGGAGGCTTCCGTGTCTGTCTCACACTGACAGCTCAACGAACGAACTCCGACGAGGAGATGCGTACAGCAAGGGGAGCTCCAATGCCTCAGATGCCGTGAGGAGCACAAGTTCTTCCAGCCAAACCTACACCCCCCCCCTCTGACTGTTTAATTAAAGGCACAATGTGTACAGCTTTTACTAGAAATGATGGGTTTCAAGCTGAGTGTTCAGTAGTACATTTCATTTTAAATCTTTGTAAGAAAAACAATACTATTTTAACTGATAAAACTGCAGCTACACTGAAAAAAACAGTGTTTTATTGAGATTATGTCAGTTCCAGGGAGACAGGATCCCCAGAAGAGAACACAATCCCTCCATTAAAGGCTCATCCATGGACCTCCATAATTGTTAGATATACAGTTCACAAACCCTGACTCCTCCTTCCAAGCCTTCTGGGTGTTGAACATCAGGTTATCGTGGTTCTTGGTCTGGTGGCGTCTCTCTCATGTTGGCTCATGAGAGGTTTCGAACTGCTCGCCTTCTGAAGCTTACCAAACCTATCTGGGTACTAAGGCACACAGATGTCCAGCAAACTCGTGAAATGGTCTTTCCAGGGAGGAAACATTAATATGCAAATGTTCAAATGTATACAAATATGTTTTTTTTTGGCTAACATCAATAATGACCCTCGTAATAAGGACTCTTCTATGAGCTATTGAATATTTTGCCGCCTGTTTGATTATCTTCTGCCAGTCCTTTGGTGTTTTTCTCTGTGGCTCAAACTTGATCAAGAATGAAATTGAAAAGTTCAGATATAAAAGATGAGAACAAAGGGAAAGGTGGCGCTGTGTTTTGACATCGATCTGAAGCATCCATCTCTGCGGAAAAGCTGTCTCCTCTTAATTAACAGTCTGGATTTAATTGCATCATCTTCACACATCCCATCTGTTCCTTTTCTTGTTTAATGATCTTTTTATGTTGGTGTGTGAATTGAGGGTCAAGTGCAGAGACGCCCACCCACGCGAGCAGCGGCACTCTCCTCACTCTCCAGCTTGGCTGGTTTCTCTGGTGGACTTTGAAGTGTTATTCCAGCATTATTCCATTCTCCATCCTCGGTGGAAAGAGAGGTCAAGAATGTAGTGGTAATTATCTTATCTGCAGTAAGATGCTTCCTCCTGAGCACAGGTCCATTTGTCCACCTAAAAAAAAAAATAAAAATCAAGTCCTTGCTGTAGTGCCAAAACAGAACATTAGAGGCAGCAGAGTGCACTGGGTCCCTCTCAGGTGATCAAGGGGTCATCAACCTTCTACAGCCAATCACTGCAGACCTCCAAACTTTGTGTGTTCTTCACGTCAGCTCCAGAGCAGAGCACAGAGAGCTTCATGGAATAGGTTTCCTTGGCCGAGGACCTGCATTTGTCGCATACATCAGTAAGTGCAGCGTAAAGCGTTAGACGCAGTGGTGTAAAACTCTTGACGATAACGAAAAGTGAGAAACATAAAAATTCTCTAAAATCAAACAATTGGTGGCCACACCGTGAGAGTTCAAATGCCCATGCGTTCAATTCCCTGCAGAAGACTTCCATTATGTACTTATGTAATCAGATTTGATGTCCTGGCAGATAGAGGGACTGTAATATCTGCATTCAGGGCATCCAAGGTCCTTCAGATGCAATTACAGGACACCAGTGTGGATGTCTGACTGCGGGATTCCCCAGGTAAGAGAGGCTAAATCAAGCAGAACTCATTGCATCTTTGTCCTCTGCTTTGTGGGGCTGCGCAGCATCCGCGAGGCTTTGACGAAATTACACACTCCGTTAGACTCTATCGAAGCTCTTGTGTCGAAGCCACGGCGGTCAGGTGGAGTTCACTGGGAAATCAAAGATACAGAAACAAGGGGCTTGTCTCGTTTTGGTGAAAGGGTTGTACTTTTGCAGAAATAAGGAGTTTTTGTGCGTTTATAGCAAATATTTTCATTTTGTTGCTAAACCTATCCCTGCCGTCTAAAAACAAGGAGGTCATTTAAATTCGGTGCACATTTCCCTGTGAATAATAGTGAACTGAACAACTGAAGGTTCCCTTAAAGGTTGCCAGACACCCTGAGACTCAGCAGGTGCTTTCACTCCGTAATGAAAAACCCAGGGAAAAGGGGCGTGGTCAACCATGAAGTGGATCACATAGGTGTGTACTAACCACTGCTTGTTTTCTCTCAGCAGTAATTCAGTGATGGAGTATTTGAGCTTCGGAGGGCAGTGGAAAATCCTTCAGATGCTTCTTGTGAACATTATTATCAACTGAACCGCTGCAGATATTGTGGTCTGTAAAAAAGGCACAATGTTACGAATACTTCTTGAATTTTTCCTACCGGTGATTCTTTCAGCGAACACTTATCAAGCGCAATCGTATTTACCGGACCTTTCTCTGTTTGCTGCCCAACAGCCCCATGGGAATGAAAACATTACTTTCTTGCATATTTATGATTTTTAAACACCTTCATGAAACCACTCAGTGATTGGATAGTTTGTCATGAATATTAACAGACCAGCTGACGTAGCTTTGGTTTTAGAACAGGAAGTGCTAAATAAACGCAAATTGAACCCTTGTAATGTTCAAATAAATGGTTTGGTTGCAGTCTTTTCACGGATAGAGACCAGTGTTTACATAATAATATCTGTAATGTTCTGGAGTGCTGTGGCCCCTCTGGGTTCATGGGAAGGAGAATCCAGGTCTACTTTTGAGGTTGAGCCAAATGGAACCAGAGCCAGCCTCCAGGGAATTGCCTGAGCAGGTTCCAGCGTTGGTCCCGCATCGCCAGGCGATGTCACTGCTGGGGTATGAACTAATATATGCTTGAGAAACCCTCCCAGATAACAAATAAGAGATAGCAGCACTGCTCCAAGCAACATCTTGACCTCAAGCACTTCAAGTTTAAAAGGGTGGATCAACGGGTGGAGAAGAGATGCTGCCTCTCCAGTTTCATGTTGAGTCTACCTGACATTCCCATGTTTGATATTGCCATGAATAATCCTTCCTCTGATGTTGTTCAAACCAGACCACTCCGGTCCGGTCACAGATCAGATCCCAAAACCACTTGAACCACTTACTTATCTACCAAACACTCGGTTTACTCGGCAGGACCGGATGAAATGATGAGCTTCTGAAGGATGGAGGATAATGTGGTTGGTGTACGGATGAAGTTCATGGTGAAGCAGTAAAAGCTACTGGAGTGAGCTGAAAAAAAAAAGTGGGTGTAGGTGGATGAATGAAGTCTTTTCCTTGTCTCTCCACAGATGATCAATCTTTTCAGTCTGAGGACGCCGTAGAAGGCACATCTACCCAAGTTAAGCTCATTCTCGAGGGTTTCGTGAAGTCGTTTCCGAGCAGAGACTGTTCTCTTGTGATTATCTGACACTCCACATAAAAATCTGTTTGTTTGTTTTTTTTTGCGTGGCATTTTTCTTCCATGAGCACACACTGCACTTAAACAGTTTCCTGCTCTGAAAAGCACTTCTAGCACTCCGGCATCGGGCCTTGTGTCCTGGCACGCCATCGGATAATGGTCCTTTTGGAAACGAGCATGGCACACGGCACAATCCCGCTGCCACACAGTCTCAGCACATGGTAATGAGCAGATTAATCCCTGTAGGAGAGCGGTGGAGGATATTTCTGATGGAGAGGAGCGATCACAGCTGACCGGAGCAAGCAGCAGAAGGTTTCAGCGTAGCCAGCGTTTCTGACCTTTCCTTCAGAGGCAGCTTTCCACTTGGCTGAGTGACCTTTAAGATCGTAGGAGAATGTTTGGCCACGCCGCTTGTTCCCTTGTTAATGTCACGCCTGAGGCACATTCTTTTTACTGCCAGAGAATCTGGAGTTTCATTCATTTATTACGTTTCTCTCTGCATCTCCGTCCCAGACAGGTTTGTAAATAATGGAGTGCTTCCCTAATCACATTAGGACATAAAAAGCTCCAGAACGGTTTCCGGTGGGATGTTGAAGGGCGGATTGATCGACCCTTCATCTTTACTTCGCTTTCACGTATTTTTCATATGTTTTATCCAAAGCAAATTGAGACAAACTCACATTAAACAAAGATGATGGCAAACATTTCAGCATCTGGAGATTTCATCCATCTGACACCGGGCCAAGCGTGTATCTGGAGAATGTGGACGCAAAGAAGCAAAACATTCGTTATTTTAAAACCTTCTCTCAAGCTAAACATTTGACATGCCGTCCACATCTAAACCAAGCTATCGTTACGGCAGAAGCAGAGTGAGCTCAAATGATTTTTCAGGCTGTATGGTGCATTACACCACTCGGCACACCAGCAGTAGTGGTGCAGTCACAGAACCGTCCTTTTTTGCAGTCACAAAACCTCCAGAAAAACTAAGGCCAAAGCAGGTAGAACTCCAAAAGCTTCTGAACAAGGCTCACACAGAAGTTTCCAAGACGTATGGAAAACATGGAGGTACTCAGGTGTTTGTTCCTGATCGGATTCATTGAGACGACTCGTGACTTCTTCTTTCACAAATCCATCAAATTCTTTATCTGCAGACTCTGAGTTTTACAACTGGGCAATTTCACCCTCACAGATGTGACAATAAACATTTACAGATGTGCTCAAAAGTTCCATTTTTCAGAAAATATGAACAACACAAAGGCATCTGTTCGTGATTGGGTGAAGCCGTTTATTGTCAAACAGCTGTGAACAGAAATGTTCCACATGATCAAAAGTTTTAATATTTCATATTCCCTTCTAAAACATCAGTGACAGCCTGAAGTCAAGGAGGTTCTTTATCTTCTACCAGGTCCTGGAGTGAGGCTAGAGGAGCACCAGTGATCTTCCCAACAATCCGAACCATGCTCTGGGGACTGAGAGGCGGAGCTACAACAAACAATGATGGAGGAGCAGACTCGAGGACGGCTGAGTGGAACTGGAATAAATCTGTCGAATTTGTCACATTTCTGGATTGATTAATTAGGAAATTTGGTCAAATCTTGTTTACATGAGTTCAAATCAGAGTCCATCAATGTTTCCGTGTGTGTCTCGATGGCATCTGATGATCTGCTCCTTCACTTAGTTCGTTTAATCTGTCTGGACGTGTTTTGCGATGCTGGACAACGGGCTCTGGTTATGTTTGGTGGCACGGTTTGCTGCATCCTGTAATCCTGTCGTAGTTAGAGAAAGTCTAGTGTAGCCTCTTCTTCTGTTGTCTCAGCTCCACTCTTCGACTCTGGAGAAGGAGAAGCCATGAGGTGCTTTCTCGTGTTTGATGTGGATCCCGTCTGCTCGGGAGGCTTTTCTGCTCATGTTTTCCCTGAAATCATCGATTGTTAGATTGCAGTTTGGGTCAATCCACTAGTTACTAATTGTATGTAAATGATAATATTTTCTTTGCAGTGTCCATGCTTTTCACCAAAGCTTTGAGATCTTCTGCACAGGTTCATGAAACTGCTGATCTTTCATGGGAGTCAACAGCCCTTGGGGCACGGCAGCGGGAGTTGTTACTAGCCTCGGGCTGCAGCGCTTACTGTAAAAGTATTTTTAGTCGCTGATTTGCATCTTTATCACTATGGAAACGTGCTTCGGTGATAAAATTGCTAAACTGTTCATTCATTTTGCAACGCCATCTTTTTTTAAAGTAAGCAATCAGTGAGGCGCAGTAAGTTTAAAATGAAACACCCCCTGTGATGATTAAGCAAAAATGCAGTATTTTGATTCCTGGAGAACGGTAATCCATCACGCAATCGAGATTTCTGACATCAGTGAGTTGCCTGGAGGCAGAGCATGATTGAAAGTCACTTTATGTTGATTTTTTTAGTAATTAGAAAATACATGGGTTCTTCGGCGATGCTAGGTCAACAATGTTGCTTGTAATGGACTCAAGGGGAAGATTCATGCTGTAGAGTTTTTGGGAGCACTTCTGTTCCACCATCGCTCCATCCATCCATCCATCCATCCATTCATTCATTCATTTTCTATTGCCTCTTATCAATGGGGTTCCAGCTCACGTCACTGTAAAAGAAGGGGCACAAAGCTTCTTGGAGGAAAGCCACAGAGCGAGAACATCGAAGCAACAGAAAGCCACTGGATGGAATCGAACCGGTGACTACCTGAAAGCACAAAGGCTGCAGCTACTGCCCTGCTCCACTGTGCTGCACGAAAACTAAATACTTTACATCTGATATAAATATGTGACCAGATGTCAATGAAACACTCAAGAATTGATCACCTCGAAAACACAGCGCAGTAGTTGGCTGGTTAATTCTTGCAGAAATCATCGTTCTGCTCAGGAGGCAGAGCCTGGGGCATACCCTCACCTCCGAGGAGGCTTCTCTCTCTCTCTCCTCTGAATCCAGCAGCTAAACCAGGCGGCAGTGGAATGATGGAATATTACCTAAAACCTCACGTAACTTTTGACCTAGCCCATGGATGTGGTGGTGACTCTCATCAGAGATGACAAGCAGAGGAGCTGTACAGGATGGTAGAGGACAAAGGAACTGCAACAAGTACAAGGTTCTGGACAGGTGCGTCAGAAGATGGAGGAGACTTCCTACGATGGAAAGAAAGGAAAGTGAAGAGTTTTATTTACAAGAACAAAAAATGTACTTATTTCTCCTCTCCCTGTTTTATTTCTTACATTTTTAATTACTAAATGATCAAACTGAGACAGGTTTCTTTAAAACAAGGCAAACCGGAACAGAATACAAACGAACGAACGCAGCGACGCTCTCACAGTGAAACGAAGCAGAACTCTTTGCGAAAGAAGGAGCCAAAACTAATCTGAAAGTTCTCTTGAGAGCCGCACTGCACGACCAGTGCTGAATGGGATGTGGAAGACTCTATACGATACAAACTCTTCTCTGGTTGGTTGACTTCGCCATCCACCTAATTAAGCTGGAAAAAACCGAATGCTATGATTATTTGAAAATAATTCTAGATCAGATTTTTAAAAGAACATTCCAGGAGTTCTCCTTTAGGACGGAAAGAGACTAGATGACATTAAAAACATGATTTGCAAACCTTACTGATGAATAATTTCCTCCATTCAAACCTCACGTCGATTCTAATCCAAATAATCTAAAAAACATTAATACGGTCAAGCAATTTGGTCAAGAGGAAGCAAAAGATTTAACTCCAAAGCATATTTCCCCCTTTCTTCTGGTGGGATTTTATCTACTATTTTAATTGCTTTATTTTAATTCATTCAAGGACAAGAAATGTCATCATTTATGTGACGTCTTCTTTTAGCTCTGTCTGAATCGTGTTAATTAATGTTCGAGTGTTATCTGAGATATGCTTTTGAAAAGGTCACCGTATTTAAAATATTCTCAGGGTTTGAGCGCAAGAGCTTGGAGAAGTGATGCTGAACGGAAGGATCCGGTAAAAGATGCATGGACACGCACGGTATTTTTCATGCTCACACTGGTGGCCGTGGTTCGTTCACGAGCTGGTTAAGATGCTAAAAGCTCGTTTTAAATGACGTTTAGCTAAACTAGATTTGAAAGAAAGCTTGAGAGATAATTAGGACGTCAGTGACTTTCACTTATGCTCAAGCCTCACGTTAGCTGCTTGCTCCGTCACTGTTAGAAAAAAACTACCAGCACTCTTTTGGGGGTTCACTGGGTCCCCAGCAACATCCTCATTTAGTGTTTGTATTATTTACAGATATTGCAGCAATTCGCTAAAATCATTTGAATTAAATCAAAGTAGGTTGCGTTAATTTTGCCCTCATTAATGTAGACCCCAAAAACAAGAAAAGAGAAAGATCGAATGGCTCTGAAATCAGAGGCTTCACTCAGAATGCAGTAAAGCACCCGCAGCATGATGCTGACACCACCATTCTTCACTGTTGGGACTGTACTGGTGATGAGCAGTGTGTGGTTTTCCTCACACAATCTTATTTCTCACCATCTCGGAGGCTGCATGCAGACTTTCATGTGTCTTGCACAGAAACTTTTGTCGGGCCACAAAGCCCCGACTGGTGGAGGGCAGCAGTGATGGTAATAGTTCAGTTTTTCAGCTCTAGGAGGGGCTCTGGTCATCCCAAATATCTTCAATTTAAGGATTCTGGAGGCCACTGTGTTCTTCAGAACCTTAAGTGCACTAAAATGTTTTGGCCAGATCTGAGCCTTTCCACAACTGCTCTTCAGCAGATCCTCATCTCCTCTGAGCTGTGAGCTCTTATATAGACCGGCGTCTGGCTTTCCTAATCAAGTGCAATCAGTGTGATCAAACACAGCTGGACTGAAATGAAGCTGTAGAACCATCTCAAGATGATCAGAAAAAATGATCAGCACCTGATTTAAATAACAGCAAAGATCTGAAAACTGAGAACCGTCTGAAACTTTTTAATTGCAGTACATTTATTTTTCTCTCACCTGACACCGTGATGGTGTTTACATTTATTATCTTCAGATATTTAAAGTGATATTAACTTTTTTTAAAGTTCAGTGGAGCACACCCTCAAACATTTAAGAAGCAAGATCACAACATTCATGAAGAGAAATCTATTCGTGGTCCCTGGAGGATCTTAAGCTGTGCTCGTGAGAAGATCAGATGAGGTTCTGTGGTTACCATCAATCCATTTCATTCACATTCCATTATTTAAATACATTCATAAATCATCGTCTTGATGTTCAATCCTATAGGTGCGTTGGAGAATTAAATAAGAACTGGAATGAAAATGAAAAACAAACCTGCAAACGTTCATCTCGCTTTAAACGGCGCCCCCCAGAGGCCCAGTCCTCATTATCACACCGCTTCAATGTTTCATGTGAGAAGCCTAAAGCAAGCGAGAAATCATTCTCTGATTAACCAACAAAATCCAATTACTGCAAACCTTGGAGCTAAAGGAACGCTTGCACACACAGGAAGAGGTAAACGGAAGGAACATGATCACCGCTAGGGGCAGAGCAGACGAGCACCTGCTCACGGTTCAAAAGTGAATAATCTTGACTTTCTTTCTTTCTTTCTTTCTTTCTTTCTTTCTTTCTTTCTTTCTTTCTTTCTTTCTTTCTTTCTTTCTTTCTTTCTTTCTTTCTTTCTTTCTTTCTTTTCTTTTCTATCTTTATATATTCTTTTTCTTTCTTTTTCTTCTTTCTTTCTTTCTTTTTTTCTTTCTTTCTTTCTTTCTTTCTTTCTTTCTTTCTTTCTTTCTTTCTTTCTTTCTTTCTTTCTTTCTTTCTTTCTTTCTTTCTTTCTTTTCATTCGAGAGTGATCAGGATTTCTCTGTATTGATTGGTTAATCACATAAAATCCTCAGAGCATCTTCAGGAATCCTTCTGCTTGGAACCCAGAGCCTTTGGGATTCAATGAGGAGTTGTGGGAACCCGTGGCCCACAGTTCCCTGCTGAAGTGACTGGTGTGCTGTGATTTATCGATACCTGTGAGATCTCTCCTAGCTGAGCTCAGGTGAGAGAACACCTGCGGGAATGCATCGATAAAGCTCATCCCTTTCCTTGCGGGATATTTTCAAGGCCATTCTTCGACAGCAAACTGGTTTGTGGAGGACATCTACTGGCAATAAACGGATATGCATCAGTCAGGAATAAACACAGGGCTTTCGATAGCGCTCATACAATTTGGATAAATTATTTAAAAATATAAAATATTGCACAATTATATAGTATTTAAATACCGTAATTAAATTGAAAAAGCAAAGACGAAATTCCGCTTCCCTTTCACAGTATCTTTATTATCTAAATGTCTCCATTGATTTTAGGCAGATGAACATAAAGTGCAGTTGATTTGGGCTTTTGGAAGTCTCCAGGACAGAAGCCACTGCACAAAACCTTTTTTAAAGGGCAACAAATTCAGCAGAATAAATAAATAAAACTATCTGTAAAATTATCTGCATCAGAACTTTATTTTTAGATACTTTGAATGATGCTTCAACATTTGTGTGTCGAACGTAGCCGTACATTTAATTTAATGTTCTGAGATTTTTGGTTCCCAAAACCTTAATTTAATGTTATTTTATTTTAGGTTTAATGTTACTTTTCAGTTCCCAGAATGTACCTCATACTTTGATTTTATTGGTACTAGAAATGTTTCACTAATTTTTGTTTATGGTTCCAACAACTTTACTCCAGTGGCAGCTTTTGGTCCCCAGGATGTTCCCCAAACATCTGTTTCTGTGCTTAACGTTTCCATTTAACAGAAATACAAACAATAGAGGGAACCAAGAACAAACGTTCTGGGAACAATATGTTTGACCTTAAAGAAGTATAGTAGCTGATAACTGGGTTTAGTGGTTTGATCATTTATTTTATTTATTAAAAATAAGATGTACCACCTGAAATTCTTAACTACGATATAAAATATCCTTGAAATGAATGTGGCTTTCAAAAAAGTCTGTAAATGTTTTCCAAGGAGGAGAGAATTCTTAATCAGTTGTTTTATTTTAAAGGGAGGGATTTAAGATTCATTGAAAAGTTTTGTGAAGTTGAATGTTGTCAGTTTCTTGTTTCAGAAATACCGCAGTGGCACAAAACACACGTGCAGGGAACAACATTCAGGTAATCAATCAGAACTTTATTATCGGTCGAGTTCTTTTAAAGATCGTATAAACAGCGTGCATGAGATTGGTTTGGGGGGGGGGGGGGTATAGCTAGCTCTGGACAGTACGTCGGATACTCTCAGCATGCTCAAGCTAATCATTCTCTGATTATACAGTCGTTCTAATCGTGACGTTTGGAATGAACTCATCCTGTGCGGTGTGTTCGGAACGATAAACAAAGCCCTTATTTAAAACAGCAATAAACCGCGACCACGCCCTGATCATGATGCTTTTCTCTTACATTAGCACCGTTGCTTATTTACAGCTCGATTGCACCAACACACAACAATAACGGCGTGAAATGCTCCTAAAACGAAACAAAGTCTAAAACTCATCCGAACAATGATGAGGAAACTCTGGAGAAAGGTACAGGAATTCAAACGCAGCTCATTAAAGTTATTGAAATAAAACGAATAAAGAAATCTGAAAGAGGTTTTCTCTTGTGTCATCTCATAAAGAGAAAACCCCATCAGCTGCTTGTTATGCAAATACAACCTCCACCCTAGAAATCTTGAAGGAAACCTGCGGAGGTATCTCCAGGCTTTTATAGCATTTGAACCTCAGTGTGTTTTAAATGTTACTGCTTCTGGTCGATGCCACGGTGCTGAGTACGAAACGCTACATTTGAGCTGTTCATTTGTAATCTTTTTACTACTTTTACTAACAGCCGAATCAGTATATGCCAGAAGAACCACGGAAGGGCAAATTTAGACAAGTGGTGGCGCTAGAGGGTTAGCATTAAAGACCCAAACATTGGACTGGTGGAGCTTCTCCTCCAGACGGGTTCAAAACGAGCGTGTTCTTTCATTCCCAGAACAAGAATGAGAAGAACATCGATTTTCATTTTGTGGCTTTGCTGTAAATAATTCCACCCTTCACATCCTTAATTCTTCCCTTTGAGCTTGATCTGATTATATTTTGATGGGAAACGATGCGTTTTACTGGAGAACTGCAGACGGATGGGTTTCCTTTGAATGGGTGACGACCGGAGCATGTAATCCGGTCTGAAATGAGCTCAAATGCTAGCGTCAGGAGAACACAGCGTTTGTAAGTCAGACAGGCCTTATCTAAAGTTCACAATCCACTGAGATGATGCTTCAGTTCCTCCTCAGTGCAGCTGAGAGTCCGGCAGAAAGCTCTAGACCTGGAAGTCAAACATGTCCGTCTGCTTCTGAGCCAGTTTGGCCACTTCCTGTCGAATGGCTTTGACCAGAGCGGAGGTGGACAGGCTGCTGAGATCTCCTGAATCTGCCAGGCTCTGCTGAGGCTGCTCCGGGTCGTCTCGAGGAGCCTGGCGACGGTGCCACAGGAGAGGGCTGCCCTGAGGATAGTGAGGGTGAGGAAAGGCCTCTGCGTAGCCTGGTAAGGGCATCTGAAAGAGAAACGGTTGGCCGGTAGGAATAAAACGGAGTCAGCGTTTCTGCTCGTCACGCTTTATCTCGATTATTGATGCATGCACTGGTCTCTGGTGTGTGATGGTGTGGAAGACTGGATCCATTCTTACAGATTCGGCCCACTGAGGGGATACGTCCTCGGGTTCAGGGGGGTAAGACATCCAGGATGGGCTGTGGTAAGAGGAGGGTGGCGTGGAGATGAAGTATCCGCTGTGTCCTGGACGAGCGGCTGGGATGGCGTACACTGCAGTCATCGGATTTCCTGTGGGTACAAACTAAGCATGAGTTTTGAGGTATGTTTATTCTGAGAGGATCTACCTCAGTATCTCACCACATTTTATTCCAATAAAGATCCGGAAAAGCCACTCGCGGTTTATCTTGGCCATGATCCTGCTGGATAATCAGTCTGCAGAGCACCCTGAAACCCTTCCCTCATCTTTCTCTTGATCTTCACTAGTCTCGAGATCCTGCTGCTGAAGAACATCCCCACAGCATGATGCTGCCACCACCATGCTATTGATCCTAATGCTGGTACTTCTCTCATCTCATAAAATTATCCTTTGTGTTTTGATGTACTCCAGACAGAGGAGTGGCTTCGTTCGGACCTCGCTACCATTCAGACCAGAGTGCAGCAGAGATACTTGTTCTTCTGCTTTCTTTACAGAAGAACGATGGAGCTCTGACAGAGTGATCACTGGCTTGGTCTTCTGCTTGATTAGATCCAGGTTTACACTAAAAGTGACATCATAAATGTGACCGTGATCCTTAGTGTCCGGGGACGAGAGACTTCTGAAAACATGTCTATATGTTTGCAAGAGAGAAAGATTCGAGGGGGAATACAGCTCTTACTGTGCGTGTGTCTCTGAAAGTCAACTGTAACAGCATCTCGGGTGAGCTCCTCTGATGTATTTTATTTACATCTTATATGTTTTTGTCATGCTGTCTGTCTGACTATCCATCTGTATTCCTTGTTTTAAGAGAAAATGTATTGAGCCATAAAGAGTGAAATGCTATCGCATATATCATACTTCTCATGTGGTACTGACTGAGGAGCTGTACTAAAGCCTCGCACCCCGTCAGGCACACGCCTCGTTCACTGTGGAGATGAGTGGAAGATGACGAGCTCACCGACTGCAATGTTTATCACAAACCACACTCTGAACAAAGCACCAGACAAAGTAAGATGCTGCTTCACCTGAAGCATCCACACAGACCTGAGTGGCTGGAGGGGGGGTCGGCTGTTTCGAAGGCTGTTCTGTTGTCAGGCAAATACGGGACACCACCACGTTGAGCCTGGATTGAGGACTCCGAGCAATGAGTGTTTGGACCCAGATCAGAAGATGACCTGAAGAACACAGAAGCAGTTTCATGCTGCACTGACATTATTCCACCAGCAGGTGACAGTCTAGTGCCTTCACAAGGGAAAATTCAACAGCTTCATAATGAACTTTCATTTTAGCCTGAAGCCTTCATCAGATGCAGGAGAACCCAAACGCATAACGGCCAAAGTGTGAAAACAACAGAATAATCGAGAAAAAAAGATCCACTTGAAACCCCACGATGGGGAAATCCTTTGTTTTTTAAAACACGCAGGACAAATATATATATATATATTTACAAATGTAAACATGCTACATCATTGTGAACAGTGTGGTGAGTTTAAAAATGTCATTTTAATATGTATTGTAGTAAATATTATATTTTATAGAAATATATAAAGGTTTATTTTTGAAATTAAAAAACATAAAAAATGCTCTCAGAACACCTTTTTTTTGGTTTGGAGGCATTTGCATTTTTTTATTTTCTATTTCACTTAGGAAACTTTTTTGTGAGTCATGAGACGAACAGGTGCCGTGTTAAAGTGATTACTGAAGCACAGAGAGAGGGGAGTTCTGACCGTGCCAGTGAGGACTCCGGTGGAGCACCAGTTCTTGGTGGGACGGGGGGAGGAGGTGATGCCGGAGACATTTCTGGAAGCTGAGTGAACCTAAATGCCTGAACAGAAACGTGGATGGGATCAAGTTCAAGTTCTTGTTCAAGGGATTTCTGCAGCACGTTACCTGTCTGCCCAGGCTGCACTGGTACGGGTCAGCAGATCTGTGCGCCGGCACCCACTGAAGTCCCCCCTGTGCTCTGCCCACCGTGCCTGGAGCGTTCGGTAGCACCTCAGTGTATGGTACGAGCGGCCCCAGACCCCACGGTCCCAGCGGGGGGAGCTGCAGCTGATGGTGGGTTCTGCTGGAGCTGCAGCGGCCCGCGGAGGCCAGACTGAAAGCCTCCTCCAGCAGCAGATGCATCTGGTGACGCACTTCATCGATGGACGGCTGAGAGCTCAGCGTCGACGTCTCAGACTGGCCTTTAATGTGTCGACCACAGCCGAAATAATGGCGGCCTATCAAGTGGTCCACGTCCGTCTCTTCAAGGATCTCTGGTTCCGTCTGACATGGAACAGAAGCGTCACACCGAGGATCAATGGTTTCCATGAAGACGTTTCTATTTGAGCTTTTTTCTCAGAGCATCTCCTAACAGATGCTTCTAGCTCCTGACATCAGATGTAGGTCACCGACGGGTAGCACTGAAGGAAATCTGGGACATTGGCTTTGACTAGCTGTAACTCAAAATGAGCATCCAGCAGAAACTTGGAACTAGCTGAGCATCCGGAGGTTATCATCGTGTGCAGGAACATAACGAGTGTGTCAGTACACAATCTGCGAAGCGCACGGATCACGTCACGGTTTCCCTTCATGGTGGTGTCGTGATGAGAATCCAGTTAAGAGAACCCCAAGAGAACCCGAAGGAAAGAGTTCGCAGACACCTGGCAGTATTTAACTTCTGGGCTGGTGGAGGCTTTGAAAGTCGTTAATCATCTAACGTTTATCAGACGCAGCGAGTGAACTCCAACTGTAATAAAAACACTGATGTTATCTGATCCGTCTCATGTTTCTTGTGTTTTCACCAACCACTCTTTTCAGTTTAAAATTGCAATTATTTTAAGGTGTCACAATATTTAAAGCTACATTTAATACTTTTAAACACATTACTTGCCATAAAACATTTCCATCGTGACACAAGGGAAACTGTGACGTAATCCGTGACGTTTTGCAAATCGTGAAGTTTGAAATATCTTTCTAATCGCATAATGTCTATGCTAGCATTAAGCTAGGTTCAATCAGGCTAGCATCTTTACCACTTTGTGCTGGTTTTGAGCTAATCTTATGCTAATTCATGCTATCATTACGCTAAATGTATCATGCTAGCATCCCTGTAAAGAAATGCTAGTGCATGCTAACAACATGTTCTTAAAATTAGAATCCAGGACTAGTGTCTACTTTGAAACAGTGTAAAGCTTGTTCAAACTTCTTGAAAGTGCTTCCATCTTGCTTTGTGTTCCGTGAAGAGGACTCACGTCGTAGCCGCTGTTCCTGATGCCCTTTCGGGGTCTCTCTCTCATCACCAGAAGATCCATCTCTGTTCCTCCAGGACTGGGGCTGTTCAGAGACTGTCTGCTGCGGTGGCTCGGCTGCGAGGGTCTGAAATCAGAGAAAGTAAAGACCAGACTTGAGCTCGCTGGATGAAAACTAGAAAAATATTATTAAAATATTTAAGTTTTTTTTATCATTTACCCATGAGTAAAGTCTCCCTGTAACTCATGAAAAATCTCGAAAACCTTTTAAACATCCCCCCAATGCAACAGTAGCTGTGAAGGTTTAATCTGAGCATATGTTATGAGTACGGGGCTCACCTTCTGTGCTGTTTGACGTACGTGGAGCCCCTGTCGTCTTCCTCCTGTTCCTGAGCTACGCTGTGTTCTCGAGGTCCTCCAGGGGGCCGCTGACTCAGAGCTTTCCCCTGGCCAGAAGGGAAGTCGTAGTAACCCTTCTTCCTGGCCTTGAGTCGCAGCTTGTTCCTGTAGTGCTCGATGTCAGACTTCTGCTTCAGAGCCAGATTCACCTGGATGCACAGAGAGAGAGAGAGAGAGAGAGAAGGGGGACAGAGCATCACTTGCTTTCTCGTAGTTGATTTCCCAGGGGTACAGCTAAAAGAAACCTGTGTCGCGTCTCATTTTTTGTTAAATATTTGTCGATAATTTGGACGTTTGAGGGCATTGCTAGCTGGGTACAAGGGTTAGAAGAGGCCATCTCTGGTTGGCTGATGGGTGCTCTTACATGATTTGTAGACTGACCGGTGCTTCTTTTATCCCAGCTGCTTGTTATTTCTGCTAAAACATTGTGATAAAACTGTCTGAGTGAGAGAAATCCAAACTGTGAGAGTGTGCCCCACCTCTCCGTTAAACACAGCGGACTCCTGGCTGCGCTCGGAGGAAGCTGCATGCGGGAAGGTTGTTGGTGCTGCCGTTGGTTTTATGGAAATCAGCTGAAGTGAACCTGATGAACTGTCATAGTGACCTGCTACAGAACACACGAAAGCAGATTGAGATGTTCCAAACGCAGGAGTAACAATCCTGAAGCTCCACTTCCACCCTCAGCAAACTCCAAATAAGCATCAAGTGACTCGTGTATTCTGCTTGACAGATTAAATATTCAGCAAAAATACTTTCCAGAAGTTTCCACAGCTGTTTAAATAATCCTGACTGAACCCAGGTGTCTGAACCGGTTTAATCCTGATCAGGTCTGTGTTTGTGTTTCTGTGCCGCCTAATAACTCATTCAATCACCAACTAAACCTTTTCTCCTCGCCCTAGAAGTGTCCTGCTCTTCCCCTTTATATGCTTTCACCTCCCCCTTCCTCACTGTCAGGCTTACGGTTCACACTTCCTGACTCTCCGTGATCACTTCCTGTCTCCTTGGATCTCCTGTACTCCTCGTTGCATGTTCTTCTGGGTTCTCGTGATCTCTTCTACCAGTGGGTACCTTCTTGGTGTGAACGCTCTGCTCTCCCTGGCTCTGCTTCCTGCTCCGTGAGAGATTATTCGACACTACGTTCCATTCTCTTTCAGGGACGTTCTATTTCTGTACCGTTGTAAATAGTTTGTTCCAGAATCATTGAAAGACTGATCTGGGATTTCTGATTCCCAGGTTTTCCACGACTTGCACCGTTTTACCGTTTGTACAAAGTTTTTGTACAAACACATTTCTAAACTCTGCGTTTAACTGCTGTGTTTCTATGTTCATTGTCTGAACTCACTGTTTGGAGGGGCCCTGACCTCCATCATCATCATCATCTGACTCTGAGCCTCGAGAAAAGCTCATTTGCATATTTCAAACTACTTTGAGTTTTATCGATTGAACCATTTTATAAAACTTTCACTGATTTGCAAAAGATAAAAACCTGGTGCTCTCTGATTATATTTGTGCATTATTTTTGTTTTAGGAATGGTCGATGAAAATGATAATTCCAGCTGAACGTCTCCCAGAATCTCAATATCACTCATATGTCTCAGGAATGCAGCTTGAGCATGTTTCTCCTCCAGCAGCATCATGTAATGCTCTGAACCGGAACAGCTCGAAATCCCTTTGATAAACCATTTCTCCCAGAACGACCCGATGCTGTATCAGTCTCATAACCAGGTGTTTCATCACTCTTCTATCATCTGCTCGTAACGCCGGACCCTTCCTCACCGTGGCTCTTCCTGCTCTCCTCCTTGCTGGGTTTCTTTTGTGCTGTGGCTTTCCGCACGCTCGAGCCCTTTCCCGAGACCTCTTTCACTGATTCGCTGCTGATGACGGAACCGTCCTCGCTCGGTAACCTGCAGCCAGTAACCATAGCAACAAGGGGCAGCAGTGAGTCTGTGCATGTGTGAAATGAGAAGATGGTTACATCATTATCACACGGTGCATCCACTTCTACAGGAAACAGATCAGCGCTTTGATGGAGAGGGTAACACTGCAGCTTCTGGGAGAAGAGGTTTCCAGTTCCTCGTGCTAGAAACATTACGAATATCTGTAAACGGCAATTATTTCTTTGGGGTTTATGACGACATGCGGGAAGTATTCTTGGAGGGAAACTGAAAGGTTTGCAGTTGATCGGAACTGGGAATACGCACGTAACGTTTTTTTACATCATTATCAAGTAAATCATTTGTTTTCCTCTTTTCATAGGTTTACCAGAGTATTTTTAGCTATAGGATAACAAATGTGTGTAATAAAGTTCTCTCCCCTTCTAAAAGTTCAGGAACCTTTTGTTTGCCATAACATACAGTCAGATACTTTTTATAAGTTGATAAAATGCTCCGTCGTTATTTAAACCACAGACACTGAACTGATGCTTTTCACTAAGTGCTTTTCTAATGAGGCGGAGGCTGTTATTGGTCCGCTCTAAGGCCACGCCCCCGAGGTGGCGGAGCACTGCTAATGTTTCTGTAGGTACCTCTTCCTCATCACACTGTTCAGGCTCTTCTTCGAGACGGATCCGTCTTGTCGTGAGGGTTTCTCTAAAGACAGAGGCGCATCTTTAATGGGATGTGGAGGGACATTGGTGTCCTGGGTCACCTGGAGAGCCTGGTCATCACTGCCCTGCCGACCCAGGTGCTGCTTGGCGTAGTCGAAGCCTTGGACCGGCTGAACATGAAATAGTAAAACACAAAAACACCTCAATATACCAAAGATTTATCAAAGCAGAAAGAAAAGCCTCCATGTGATCTAATATAATGAAAGAAGGAATGTTGCTGGATAACTGGACGTTCCCTGACGGAGGTTTGTCCGCGGAACATAAACTAGGCCAGAGTCTCAGGGGCAAAAGCAGGTCAGATCATTACTGCTGATGTAAAAGAGAGAGAGAGGGGGTTAAAGTGGTTTTAAGGTTTTGTTGAACTGATGAATCAAATTTGCATTTTATAACAAAGAGGTTTCTGTCCCCCTCTTGCTCTCGGTAGCCTACTTTCAGCTGAAGTCATCAGAGAATTTCTGACCTTATTCCCAAAATATTCCTCCTCTCTAGACATCAGGCACGCGATGCAACGGGCTTCTAGAATACTGTGAATATAATCGGTGTATTTTACAGATACACACAGAGGGAAATGCTTCAAATCTCTGTAAATGAGCTTCTAAATGCCGTCCAACTAGGACAAGGAACCTCTGTGTGCATTAAAATGCTCCATGAATTGCTGTAAAGAGCAGCCAATCCACTAGATGGCAGTACGGCTCCAAGCATTAAGTTTTTTTGGCCAATCAGAGCGCTCTAAAATTATTTTTACAATCCAAATAACTCTGGTTTCACTGTCTATGGAGCAAAGTTGTTCAAAATCGGAACAGAAGCTTCATTACGGAGCTCGGGATTCCACCTAAACCATTTGGATTCCTCCGAAGACATCGTTCCGCTCTCTGGGAGACTTCTGGAGAGATTGTTTGTAGGGGGTTCCCAGTTTAAATCAGGGGTCTCCAGCTCTAGTCGGTTTGGAAGAGGTTTCCCATTTCTCACTCCTGCTGCACTGTTCAGGCGTTTGTGAAAGTCCTTTTATTGTTTCGATTCTTTTACCGCGGCGATTGTCTGTGCTAACATAGATCCTACTTCTTCATCGAAAACTGCCTTTATACTCGTCTTTAATCAGATGCCTCCAGCCATCAGAGCTCTGGATGGAGCTCCAGCAACCTCCTCAGCTTCTGAATGGACTATTTTCGATCGCTGATGCCTTACTCTTTTTTATCTTGCATTTAATGTTTTTGAAATGATTTGATTGGGACATCTATTGTGACCTAGAGTACACGCATTCCCAAAATCGAGTGTCGTGTCGATAAACGAGTGTCCACTTCCCATGAGCTTTACCAGTGAGTGCGCTAGAGGAGCTGGAAGGTTACCTGAGGGTAATAGCCCACGTCTCTCCAGTAGCCCGTCTGAAAGAGAGCAAACAGCATCTCAGAGGCCGAGCAAGCGGGCGAAGCCGGTGACGATGGCACAGCGGTGGCATACCTTCACTCGAGGGTTGTAGCTCCCCACGGAGTCCGCTTTGTATTCGCTCTTGTTTTTGTGACACAGGATGATGGTGATGATGATGATGATGAGGGTCACCACGGCGATGGGCGCCAGCACTGCAGCGATGATCCACAGGTTGTTGGGCGGGTTCTTCACGACAGCTATTAAACACGCGGAAACGGATGCTTTAAAATAACAGAGTAACAAACTCAAGAGTCCAGAGAGTTTGTCCTCCACCCCTGGGCTGTGAATAAACTGAGACTACAGAGAGAAAAGCAAAACAAAAAAGAAATCACTTTAAAAGATTATTTTTCTTCAAGCTCTTGACGGCTCTAGAGTAAGGAGGCTGTGGAAGGGGGGGGGTTTCTAGAGAAACTGAATGAATCAGAGTTCTTCTGCAAATGAATGTGTTGAGGAACAAAGAGAACGAAGATGCTCTGCTTGAGATGTGCTGCTGTTCAGGGCAAGTATCACTCTCTTCCGGAGCCTTTGAACTGATCTCTCATTCTTTATAAAAGCTCAACTCCCAGCGTACTCCGCACAGCACAATTTCTTCTGGTGTCCCCCAGGGCTCAGTGCTGGGCCCTCTGCTTTTCTGATCTGATCTATAATCACAAATATTTGCCAGGGCCCTCTTCTTCCTTTCCCAGACCTTCTCTGGTGCCACCTCCTTGTTTTAACACTTGTTTTACATCAACACATGACAGAAATAAGATTTCCCTCTCTCTCTCCCTCTCTCTCTCAAACGTATGATTCAGGCAGGTGGTTCAGACATCGAGGTTGCTGTGCGGCTCATTTCTTGTTTTCTTTAGAACCGACTGGTTTTGTCATTGTTTCCTAGAAAGTCCTGTAAGGCGCCTTAAATGAAATGTATTAATATTTTTAATATACGGTTTTAGAAAAGTGTGTGAGAAACAAGTGAAGACCTTCTGCTTGCAGCTGGACGAAGTATCCGAGCGTGAGCGCCATCGTCTGGGAGTCCACAGTGTTGAGCAGCTTGGCTGCAGATGCTCCAAGCAGAGGGCTCCCGCTTTGCTGCACATAGTAGGTCATCTCAGCGGGGTTTTTCGGGCCATGCACACGTCTGATACGAACCATCTGAAAGCATTGAACACAAGGATATTTTCCTGGAGAGCTCTTTAACTGAGATGGGAAATGAGAAGCGGGGATTAAATCACTTTAATGAACGAAACATTTCGAGAATTTCCACACAATCTCCACAGCTGGTCTCTCGAGATCAATGCTAATGGCTCATACCTGGACGGTGTAACTGCCTACGGTTGTTGCCCGTTTGAAGCGAACGCCTTGCTGGTGGACCACCATGAAGATCTCAGCCAGGCGCTCCTCCATTAGACTGGCGAAGCTCTGGTACTGTGCCTCCAGAGAGGAGTTTGACACATCTTGAATCACTACAGGCAGAAACACATTGTTTTGCAACAGACCTTTCCTCTTTAAATTCAGAACATCGACTTTTTCTTTAAAAAAAATCTCAAATTTATTCAACTAGTTTCTGACCTTTTCTAGTTTAAGATAAAAATATTGCCTTTATTCTCTGACTTTAATCTGAAAGATGTGACTTCTGGAACTTGCTAAATGGAATTCAATCTTCACACAAACTGTTGAAAACCGGCCCGTGTTCATTACCCCAGAGGATAGTTTCCCAGAATAAAACAGACTGAGATCACCGAGACGTTTACCTGTGACTATCCAAAACAGCCTGGTTTCGATGGATGTGTTGAGGTTGTGGTATTCCAGAGCTGCAGCGGGGAGAGGGAGGGAAAACTGTTTAGAGCGGATAACAGACCATGAAGTCTGCTTCTAGAGACGCTACTTTGATCCTGCTACAAGAGGCTTAGCTGAGCTCATCCACTCCCCAACACTCAGTGCAGTCTCCCCCTTTACCAAATGAGGCCTTTACTGTGATTAAAGTCTTCAATTCTTCAAAGTCTTCAAGAATCACTGAGTAGAACTCCAGCATCTCTTGAATTAGTTCCAGAAATACCACTAAAGTATAATGGTAGGAGCAAGAACAGGCCTTTACACATATTTAGGGTATTGTTCCCCTACGTGTTACGTTAAATTAGAAGTTCAGGACTAAAAAGAATTGGACAGTGAAATTGAAACACCTTCCGATTTAATGAACATTTATCTGAATCTTTTCAGTTAATATCCTAGATCGTGTTCTCTGTGTGTTCTCTTGAATCTCCCAGTTCTCCTGCAGTCACTGCCAATGAATAACACCCTAAAATGTATTAAAAACTTTTTATTATCCTTGAAATCAAGTGTTCCTTGATCAAATACTCTTTTTTTAAACACACAAAAAAGCTCTTTGTAAAGCTTTCTGCACAGGAAAACCTCTCACTTACGCTCTGCAGTGATTAGTGGAGGGTAGAACAGGAAGTAGCCAACAAGCTCGGCGGTCAGGTGACTGAGGAGAGTACTGGCTGCCGTGCCGTTGAGAGCCACACTTCCATTATACACAACATACATCAGAGATACAGCAGGAGAACCTAAAGCCTGAGAGACACTCATGATCTGTCACAGAGAGAGGGAGAGAAAGATGCAAAATGTAACCTGTTGACCACAGTGAGAAAAACACTCGTGCAAAAAGTAATTTCATATTCCTCCAGAAGATGTCAGTAGATCCCCGGGGCCACCTTAGGCCACACTTTCACAGCTTGACACTTTTGAAAAGTAGACAGTGTGGTGGTGCCCCCAGGACAGCACAGGGGCACATAGTCTTTCTACGAGAGCCAGCGAATGAAACTAAAACAAGTTTGGTTTTCTGATGTGACTTGACTCTTTTCATGGGGAGCACCACATTTTTTTTGTTTTTTCTTTCTTGAAGGAGAATTGTGTTCTGGATGAGATGTTCCATGTGTGGTTCACCTGAACACTGAGGCTGCTGTGAGAGTTCATCACGATGGCTTCGGCTTCTTCAAAAGCATTTTCCAGTCTCCTCTCCATCATCTGATTAAATCTGCAAGATCTGACGTCATCTGCAGGTCCTACAAACCTCAGAACTACACAAACAGAAGATGGTTGCTTTGTTCTAATTTGAGAAAGGGGTTTGATCTTTCTCCATGCATCAAATGTCATCTTTAAACAGTAAAGCAAAGGTTTATGGTTCTGCCGGCATTATGAAGCTTAACATCTCCAAATAATCCTGAGGCTCCGTCAGTAGAGCAGCCTGGGTTCAAACCCCTGCAAAGCCAGAACTGAAGAACCGATGGATCGAGATCATTCCTTCAAAGGTACGTCACATTACATAAAAGCATCGCTCAAATCTGTAAAAGTACATATAACATAGTAGCACTCATTGTTAAGATTAAGGTATAAAAATATATAAAGATTTAATTTTCATTGAGCGCTCCAAAATACCAATCTCTATGTTCACATTTCATCAATATCTAAAGTAAATGAAACAAAAACAAAAACCATGGCTGCTCTACCCTCTCTTACTTCTTTTATAGGGTATTTATAGGGTGCCCTACTGCCCCTAGGGGCCAAGATCAAAATAACAGAACGGGCCCTGCACAGTTTTGTTGCAACCTTTCAGAAACGCTAATCTACTGATCAATGTCTCTGTGGTTTGTTTCAAGCTGAGTTTGTGTTGTGAATATGAGAAAGATCTGCATAGAAATTTTCAAAAGGAGGTTTATAGATGTTTTGTTTCAGTTCATTCGGATCTGCATCAGTTCAACAACAACAGACCACTCTTAAGAGGAAAGGAACATGGAGATGTGAGTCTCACCCGTCTTCAGCATTAGTGAGACGTTGGGGCTGGTTCTCCAGGGAACCGCTGGGATGCGAACGGCCTGCACCAGAGGAACAAACTGCCGGACGTCTGCCATCAGTCTCTCGATGCCATAGACACCGAGCGCCTCCACGACCACAGAGGGAGTGTACACCATCTCCCCACTGGTCACATAGTAGCCCACTGTGACATTGGGAACACTGGAGATGCTCTCAAGCTGCAGAAGGTGAGGAGAGACAGAAGACACTGATGCGTGGTAAGTTGTATTTCTGCATGTTTGGCTGCAGCGGTGCGGCGTAATAACACAAACCGTAGCTTGAACTCTGCTGTCGTTTAAGGCTTTCTTCAGAGCTTGGGTGAATCCTCGAGGCAGATTCTGCTTCAGAATGCTGTCCAGACGGCTCCTCCGTAACTGAACGGACAGAACTTTTACAGGGAGAAAGTGAGACGGTTACTTTGGTTGCTTTCGAGTCACTCTACATCACTAGTGTTCAGACCTGTTTTTATCCACATTCGGTCTGTGATGTTGCATCGTATCGTCATGGCCTCAGTTGCAGCAGCTAGTGGAGGACCAATGGTGCTTCTGGAAGAGCCTGGTTTGGCCGTCTGTGCTGTGGAAGCGGAGCGGGCTCTAGGTGTTGTCTTTGGAGAGTCGGGAAGGCCAGTAGTTGTGGTTCTGACCACTGTTTTCGAGCGTCGTTTAGCAGCAGATGTTGTTTTGGTTGTGATAAAGGGTGTGCTAGCGGTCGTAGCTGTATTGCTAGTCGTTGATTGTGATTGAGCTGCTGTGGCTGCAACAAAGGTACGTTCTTGGTGCACAACTGAAGCTGAAGATCTATTGGACGGAGCTCTTGGCTCAGGTGAGCGTCTGCCAGAGTTCTTAGTTTGATGGTTGGGGTCAGCAGAAGTGGATCGTGCAGATGCCACAGTTCCAGTTCTCTTTGTAGAATCTGAAACAATAAAGTAGCTGTTTGAGAAGGAGATGATTGAGGTGATGGTCACTGGTAGAGAGGACGATCTTATCTGCGATTCTAATATTCATTCTGACCCCCGTATGCAGTGGAAACCAGAAATGCCGATGCGCTCATCTAGTAGGAATGCAGTATGCCGTATTGGAAGTCAACGTTTAAGATTAATATGAGCAGAGATTTGGAAATAAACGATGTTATATGGAGCTTTAGACAGGAGAACAAGAAGAGACAGTTCCAGAAATCAAGTCTAGAAGTAATAAATGGAAGCCGAGGACAAAGAGAGACCAGGATGGAGCTGGCTGATGTTCCCTAAAATCCGGGTCACGGCACCAATATATTTCTTTTAGTGCTGCTCGGCCCACTGCAACAACAACTCCTTCTCAAAGCTCACGTCAAGGAGGGTATTAGTGAATGCTGGCTGGAGTCATGGTACAGCAAAGATGACACAGCGATGGGAAATCACCGTAAATGTAACTAACCTGTGTTTGATTGGTTGCTGACCGGAACAGATGACGGAAAGGAGTTTGATGATTTATTCGAAGGCCTTGGACGTGTTTCAATCTCGTGCCCCGCAGCATCACCTGGGGCTTCAGGGGGTTTTTGGGCTGTGCTGGCAATTAATGTAAAAATGGAGGAAAAGGCAGGTTCCTCCCTAGCGTCCTTCGACAAGCCTTTAAGCCCTGATTGGACAACAGTGGCTGGATTCCTGTCTGTCATCAGGAACGTACCAAGCAAATGCATTGAGGATGGAGATGATCCTGAAGCGTCATCTTCTAAATGGGAGAGAAAGAATTATTGAAGTTGCGGCGGCGGCCAGATCTTAAACTTTTGCATTCCGTAGTTTAGTTTCCTCCTAAAACTAAGTCACACCTTTACATTTACATGTATGTATTTACCAGATGCTTTTATCCAAAGCGACTTACATTGGGAGATTCATGGTGTTTGGGAATTTGCATAAATGCATATCAGACACGCAGCTTGAGGAGGGGGTCACTTTGGGAATTGTTTTATTTTGTGAGTCAATTTCAGATTAATTACCAAGTTCTTTAAATCCAAGCTCAAAGCTCATCTTTTTAAACTGGCTTTTGGGGATGGTTGGAAGAAGGACAGGATCTGTCTTTTGCTGCATTTAGTGTTTGACGGTTATTTTATTTATAAGTTGATATGATTTAATTCTATCTCTCCGCCAGCAGGACATGTGCGACATCTAGGGAAGCACCCCCAGGCGTTTTAGGCTCAAGATAAGCCGTCACTATCTCAGGGAAGCAGCAGAAGATGTCAGGAGCTTGGGTTCTTCAGCAGCAGATCAGCCAATCAGAAGGCAAAGACGAAAGAAAACACGGCTAGCTTTCGTCATCCTGAGACCTGTATGCAGAGCGACAGGTTCTGCTCCACGGGTCAGAGACCACTACCTCGTCAATGTTTCAAAGTGTCCTCAACAGATGTTCCAGGCACATGCTTCGGCTCGACAGACAATGACCTAAACCACAGCCCACAGACGTTCAAGTGCAGGGGGAGAGAAAGGTGCTGGGTCTGCCACACCCTGCAGGAGACGCCACACCACCAGACAAGCAGCCGAAAGCGGAAGAGAGCGAGCCCGAAGCAGACCTGGAGGAAGAGCCTGCAGAGTGAACTGAAAGACTCCTGTTTGACATGGGAGGAGGGCAAGGACTGGGGGAGGTGCAGGAGGGTTTTTGAGGACCTCAACTTTGGGCTGATTTGATTTGGTTTGATCAAAACACCATTGCATGGAAAGGCACAGGAATGCCACTCTGTGTGGGGCACTAGCTCCGAAATGGAGCGTCCACAGGTGTCTCGTGTGCTCCACTGTTCAGAAAGGACTCGTCGTGTTCTCTGAGCCTGTGCACACCGTTCATATTCATGTGGGTCCAGACACCCTCCGAATGTTGCTTTTGCAGCATAGATGCCGTTTAAGAAATCTGCAGTGACTTGAGAAACACCCACTCAGACATTTCTGGCCCCATCATTGGTTTATATGCCTGGTCCTAATCTGAGGATTACCTTCTGTAATAAAGCACCACCTCCCTCCGAGCAATAACACTTCCGTCTGTAAATCTCGTTTCTCTCTCAAGCCGTGGCTTTCTTTCTCACTCATAAACCCCTGTCTCACCTCTGGGAGGCTGAGCTTGCTGCTGACTTGAAAATGAACGAGAAGGATTTCTCACACATATCATCATCATCTTCATTTAACAAGAACCCTCTCTTGAGGAGGGGTGGCTGCAGTTCAACAATCTCTCTCTCTCTCTCTCTCTCTGTCTCTCTCTCACTCTCTCACCAAAGATTGAAAGCTTCACCCTCACCTCGTGTTTGCAACTGATATAAAGCTTTTTGCACTGAGACAAAATAATGAAGATCAAGGCGAATCCCTGTCAGGCCACCCAGAGTCCCTTAATTTAAAAAAAAAGGGATGACCTTATTCTTTCCTCTGTTACTGTGAAGATCATGGTTCTCATGATTATTGTTACGTATTACACAAATTCGTTCTTTTCGTTTCTATTCGAGCTGAGAAAAACTGGTGGAAATGCCTTAAAATGAACTCTATTTAAAAAGAAGTTTTTAATTGAATTACATTGTTTCATTAATAATTGCAATGGGTTGTACTGTTAAAGAAGAAAAAGAGTAAGGGAAATAGGAAGAGGAAAAAGAAGAACAGGAAAAGGGGGAGGAAGACAAGTAGAAAGTTGCAGATGGCTCTTCAGAGTTAGCATTCGAGGGCTAGAACGTCTTTCCAGAGCAAACCTCCACCTGAAGCTCTGGGAAAATGCTTCGGTGCAGCAGTGTGATTGATGCCAGGGAGAGCAAGAGCCGGGGAGAAATGTTTCTTTAACCTTTTTGCTAAAAGCAATAGATGTGCCTCAAATACGGCAACGCTCAGGTTTGGTAACGAGCTGAATATTGTTCATTAACCGTGCTCCAGATGAAGCTGCTCCAGGTGATTCCGAATGTGTTTGGAAGCAGGAACACTCATTTAAAACAGACGTGTCTAGAACTGTAATTAATTATTTCCAGCTGTCTTTACTCTGGCCTTCAGTCACGTGAGTCACTTTTCACCTGTAGTCAATTACTAAAGTGTAGGTTCTGAGCCACTATCTTCATGCTCATTATGTAACACGGGCTGATCTGTTATCAGCAGGCCCTCGTGCAGATCGTGTAGGAGGAGGAGAGCAGAGAATGAAGTATTGTCTCCGAGAGCAGATTCTTTACAGACGCAGATCGTTTTATAGCTCAGTTCGAGAGGTGACAGCAATAATCCAGTGCAAAGCTGAACAACTGAACCGTAACAGAAACCAGTTCCCTGTCAGATGTTCCAGGAGTGTGTTGATAGGACAAATGGAAGCTGTTTATTAGCAAACATCTGATTTCGCTTTTCAGACTTGACTACAAGCCACACATTGACCCCAAACAGTCTTCTGCTACCAGCACATCTCCTACTGGTTACCCCGAAAAGAGGACGTTTGGCTAACAATGCAGTTTGTGTAGCAAAGTACCTCTTGAGCATCACAGGAAGTGTGTCTTCATCCACCACAGGGATGTACGTCAGTAGGATTGGTAGGTAAAATCAGCCCAGAGAAATGAAAGCGTTTGTTAGTTTGACTGGTTCCCTCAGTGGATTCTAAACGTACCCCTTCCCCTTCACAAATATTGATCATCACCGATTCTATTCTGCTCTGGTGATGCGACCGTTCACGTGGTTTGGTGACTTTCTACCAGTCTGTGTTGGATTCTGTTTTCAGGTCATGGACCTGAAGCAGTTATTCGGAATGGGACGCTTCTTCTCTTCGATGGTGTGTGAGCAGTGTCAAGGTCTGTCGATGCTCATGCTTTATATTGGGAAGTTTGGTGGGGCCAGTTAATCGTTTTATTCCACTTCTTTCTGAAAAGGCGATTCACTGAGCGGCTCACTCTGCATTCACACAAGCAGCAAACCTCAGCAAAGAAAATCAGAGCATGCACCCGTGGAGCGCTCCGGTGCAGCATGCAGGTGATTTATGAAGCCGCTGATAGCCCTTAGATTACCGTGCTGGCTCTTTCACGCAGCCAAACGAGCTCATCACACCAGCAGCCATCATCGTGTCAGGGAACAGAGGGCGTGAAAAGAGCTGAGCTGCATCTCCATCGGTGCAGCCGTCCCTGCGCTCGCGTGCACTTCAACATATTACATCACTCACACTGTTCAGAAAGTCACCCCACAGAAAAGTGAGCACTTTAGCCAAAATAAAGAAGAAGTCTACCACAGACCCCGAGCTCGCTACCAGCATTCACTGAAAACATGCACGAAAAGTGTGACTGGAATAAAAACAGCAGCTCTTTTGGTCAGGGATTCTCCAACACAAGGCACGTCTCAATGAACACCGGAGAGTGTGACGGCCTTACCTTCAAAAGCCTGAGTGCTGGTCAACAAAAGTAAGATTATTGCAAGAGATGAGAGTTTGGAGCTGCGCATGTCTCCGGAACATCGACAGCAGCACCCTCTCCTCGCCCTCTCGGGCTTTCCGGAGCTCAGTGTGAGGCCATCTCTCCAGAACCCCGCGGCACGGCCAGCCATGGCATCAGCGGCCCGGTGTCGGTGTCGCTGGCGGAGCAGTCATCTGCGCAGAGCCCGGAGTCAGTGGGACGCGCGCTGGTCACGCAGCAGGTACCGGAGGAAGAGCCGCATTCGTGGAAACGAAGCCCCCTAAAGTCTCCTCATCACTGCGACACGAGCCAAAGCTGAAGATGTCCTCCTCTGAATGCTCCATCTATTGCATCTCTTCTGTCTTTCCCGCGCGTAAGGAGAGCGGATGCGAGAAGGGATGGATGCTTTGTCTGGTTCACGGATGGTAAAAGTGCTGGCATGCAGAGAAATTCACGGGAGCTGTTTGCTTTTTGTGCCATGTGCAGGCTCTAGTGGCCAGCGGAGCGCATTACCTTTGCATCCGTCTCATTTTACCTGCAGAGGGTTCGTGGACTGCGCGAGCGACTGCGCCTGCGCCTGGTCTAATGTCTGAGAAGAACGTGATCCTCCAGAAGAACCAAGCAGTTATTTCCATAGATTCCAGCAGCTTGACTTAAAATCCTCCACGGACCGGGACAATTAAAGCAATTACAAGAAGCGGCTCCGTGGCGCAGTGGGTAGCACCGTGGTCCTCCAGTTAGAAGGTTGACTGTTCGAGACTCGCCGGAAAGGAGTTTGCATGTGGGTTTCAACCGGGCAATAATCTAAATCCCCTTAGGTGTCAATGTGAGATGAACTGGTGACTTTTCCAGGGTGTTGAATCCAGATTGGATCTTACGCTGAACCTCAAACAATGTGAATTCCCCAAACTCTGGGAGCTTTTAAATGTTATTTTCACCAGGGAGTATAACTACAGCAATCCCTTTGTCCGGACACTTCTGATGTTTTCTCTTAGCAACCATCTGAAAGCCTCGCATACGTCTCTGCATGGCAATTTCAGAAGCACCAGCTGCTGTGCACTCTTTGTGAATCTCCCCATTTTTTAAATGGGTTTTGTTCCTCAATCCTTTCCAGGGTGCAGGTAAACAACCCTATTGCTATTATTTCCTTACCTTTGTGCTCTGTGAACAGCAGCCTCTTTTGTGTCTTGAACTCCTTGTAGAAATGGTCATGTTTTGATCGTGTAGAACTGGACTGATTAGAGCGTGGCACCAGGTGTCTTCCATGCCGAACCACACGGAACAGACCACGTTATACACATTTCACCTCATGAATAGAAATACTGGAATTTTCACAATATTCTAATTATATAAACGACAAATGCAGGTTAAAAAGAAGAGGTCCTGTGAGACATTCACAGAGAAAGAGTGAGCTCACTGATATCCCATCTCCCAAACCAAAAATATGCTCCAGTCTTCAGCGCAGGATTTCAAAGCTTCTGGGAGGTTACAAAAGCACAGCCTCTAGTCATTATCATCATCATCATGTAAATATCATGCTTTATAGAAAAGAAAACTCCACATTGTTTGGTTGTTTTAAAACTTTATTACCTTTTGTATTCAAAGTGAATATTGACAACAAAATACCACGGATCCTTGATCGCTCCCCACAAGTCACCAGGAGATTCTGTTGAGAACGAGGCTTGCTCACATCTTTATTCACTGAGAACTCGAGAGCATCGCTGACACTCTGTTAGGACATCATACCCACAGGGCTCTAATCCGCCCATCCTCTTCATACTGATCAGTATTGCACAGTGCAAGTGCTACGCGACAAGCAAATGAAATGAATCACCACAAAAACAACAAAAAAAAGTGTACAAATATCAAAACAGTGAACAGCAATTCAATCTAAAGGAACAAAATCATTCGGACAAGATGTCTGAGACACTTTCGTTGTAAAGTATGGGATACAATCCGATGTGATATAAACACTATACAAACAACTCCAAAGAAGGTCGAGAAATACAACTTTGCGAGAAAACAACAACTGTGATTATAGATTGGTTTATATGCTTTAGAAAAACAAAGTCACGTCATTAATCGAAGTTTTAAACGTGTGATATCTTGTTAAATGCTGGTGAACACAGGGGTTAGACGATGAAACTTTAAACGATTAACTTTTGTGTTCAGATGTTATTAAAAACAAACACTGTTATCAGCATCATCCATCAACCATTCATATGGTTCAGCTGGTGCCTATTCCACCTACTGGGAACAAAAGTAGGTGCCAGCGACCATTCTAATACAGATTTACTAAAGCCCTACCCCCAACTACTGCCCAATTTCTTAGGAATATTTTGTGTTGAAAGAATGCAGTAGGTTTTTACTGGCTCATATGAATGGTTTGATCAAGATGATATCATGCCATTCAGATTGGTATGATAACAGATAGAACAGGTTCTGGGCTCAAGATTTAAAGCACCGCTGCCCCCAAAACGAGCCTGGAAATCCTTAAACCAGGTGTTTCAGTTTCAGCGTCCAGCCAGTGTTCAACACGGTGTTTGAATACACAGCGCCTCTTGAGCGTGAGAGCTGCTGGTTGAGTTTCCTGTACTCGGTGGCAGAGCCGAACACTGGTTTTTGCAAAGTGAGCGTGTCGTTATCGGTTTCTCAATCAAGGCACACACAGTGTTGTTCCACTGCAGAAGACAAGACCAAACATCAACACGACGACGACGACGACGCAGACATCAGTGATAGCGAAGCGTTCAGACATGAACAGAACCGCACCTGGAGGATGCTTTTCATCCCAAAGCGTGGCCGCAAGCGTTTTTAAGTGCTCAGTCTCATGAGGTTAGAATAGGAACCAAACAACTCTTGACAAGAACACAGATGAAATACAACCAGACACACAGGAATCAATCGTGCAAGCTACACAGAATATTTAAAGTAAAAAAAGAAACACTGATACATCCAATAATACGCAGAGATGAGCCCAAACTCCAATGTAGACACAATACTGCTTCGAAAAAGAAGAATACAGCTCTAAATATCCAAGAACAGCAGTTACAGAGACGCTCCGTCAAGCAAAACATCCTCAAAATCCACATCTAGTTCAGGCAGATCTAACTTCACAGCTGGGCAATCCGTATGTAGCAGCTCGTCTATGATACATTCAACACAGATAACGCGACACGGTTTATTTCGTGATCTAAACATAACCTCGGATTACGGCTCAGATCCCAATCCCCCGTTCAGGCTTGCGATGGTATGGTGTTTTCAGTCACCTTTTGTTAAAAAAATGGGTTTTAATATTTTCCAAATGGGAAAAACCTGTGCAAAAGACGTTATAAAACCCACAGACACCATTTAATATTAACGACGCAACATCGTACAACTGTTTACTTCTCATGAACGAATAAGTAAATCGATTTTTACACCAAAATGGATAATTCCTTTAAATAAACAAACATTTTTCCAGCCACCAAATCCTTCACCCAAAGTGAGTTCATCAAGTGGGCGGGGCCTCTCACTCAGGTACATTTGTGTGTAATTGTCGAGCAGTTTATTAAAAACATTTATTGAGAGAATGCTTAACGTAGAACAGATGCTGATGTCATCAAATGCCAGAACCGACTGGTTTTGTGCTGTTTGCATTCTCTTCAGATTCATAAATGTTTCATGTTTATAATCGACACGATTGCGAATAAATCATCAATGCGACATGAAACAACGCGTTAGAAAGAATGTTATTTAACCCTTGTACTTAGATTGAAATGGTGGCAAGTTCTGTCTAGAGTAGCAATCAAAACAAATAGACTTTGCTATTCGGTTTGTTTGGTGGCAGAAACGTTACGGCGATCGGCTGATTCCACGACTTTTAAAGGAAGTGGTGCACGTGGTTTTGCAGATTCGTTGCGTTAATGATTTTGTAAACAAAAATTGCACACCGTGTGGCTCTTTAAAACCGAAATAAGACCAAAGCGTTACTTTCAAGTAGCAAGGGATCATATCAAAAACATCATTCTTTCTGTTAATGACGGAACACTATTTTTTTAACAAATTAAAAGTCCTCACTTCCCATTTGTGAAATGAGTAAACGTTTTTTTTTTGTTTTTGTTTTTTTTTTTCCACCAGCCCTAGTTTACACCGTATCCACTCTGAGGCAGCACAAAAATCCAGTGGAAAAGCAAGATGTCTGTACTGAACCGAACTGAAATCCGGCCGCTACCGATGCTTTCACTGATCACAGAACAGAGCCTTAAACCTATTCTTTGGTAGTCCACAAGCAACTCCATTAAGAGACAAAGCACAAAACCAAGCAGAATAAACCAAAACACATTATACAGCGGTCATGTATATACTATTAGACACACAATATAATATTTATTTCTCCCTGACGGAATGTATAAAATACAGCAAGCTTGTCATCAAATGATTAATGTATTAATTAGGAAAAATAAACTCAATTCACACATGCATAAATGAGGATTGCACACCTTTGAACACACCGTTTCAAGCTTCGGCACTAAATGAACGAGCTCTAACAGATTCTTATGCGTCTATACATCAAATACTGCATGGTCTGCTCAGGCTACGATGAATCCATGACCCTGAATCAAAGACCGATATTTGCATTTGTGTCTTCATCTAGTCGAAGCCATGCCCACCACAAACACACGCACACACACACACACACACACACACACACACACACGCACACGCACACAAACCCAAAGAACCCAAGAGACACCGACGAAAGGAAGTAACTAACTTCTAAATACACAATATAGATTGTATTGCAGTTTCACTAAACAGTACAAATACTGTCGGGTTAATAGCTTTCGAAGAAAAATCCAATGCACTAGAGATAACGAAACGATGAGAGTGTTCGCCGCAGCAAAAGCATGCCGTCTAGCCATGAATCAAAAGGAAGAAACTCACTACATCTCAAATATACACCGGATCCAGAAAGAAGCGATGCAGCACGTCGATGTCTATCTAGGCATGAAATACTACACCAGTGCGCAGCAACAGAACACGTGTATATACACACACTAAAAAAAGCACAGACCGATTCGAAACGACGCAAGTGCTGCAGTCCAGGACGCGTACGCTCACAAACATCATAAATACACACAGAGATAGATACACAAAGAATTGCCGATATATAAGGCACTATGGCTGGGTACAAGAATGCAGCGAACCTGTCGACTGGTAAGAGCCCCTAGAGGTCTCCGGGATCAGCATCATGCAACACATGCAGAATGTGACGTACGAGTCCAATAGGAGACTCCATTCCAAGCGAAAATGAGTTTGAACGCAGGAAACACATTTCATCAGTCTCTACAAACAGCCGTGTGTTGTATACAAGGTAAAGGCGATGTACAAAAATAATCGTCACATGAATTTGGACACAATCCACTGCTGTACTCTAAAGGTTTGTAAATCTGAGAGGATGAAGTATCAAATGTGCAAAACTCTATTCATCCAATCCTGATTCTCCACCGTGCGCGCTCTTATCTACGAGGGCTGGGTATCACACACACACACACACACACAATAAAATACATTTCAACACCCAAGGGTTAAATCTCGCAAAATACAAATCTTACAAAAGCTGCTTGTGATGTAGCTTGATACGATGCATCATGGAACAGGATGCGAAACGACGAATACGTGTAAACCTTTGAAAAGTGTCCAAACCAACAAAAGTTCAAACTGATTTTTAAACCAGTTCCACGGGCATCAAAACTGCAGGGCATCATCGTAAAAAAAAAAGTGTTGTTCACAAAGGGAATCCATTTATTTAAAGAGATGGCATCACAAGGAATCATTGATGTGAAAATTGGCTCAATTTCAACGAATCAGCATCAAAGAAGTACAACTGTGAAAACCTCATCAAATTCAGCGAATTCGCGATCAAGAAAAGATTAGTTTAGGGAAATTCAGGTAATCAATGTAAAACAGAACATTTTTTTCTTTGAATCGCTATTGAAGACAAAACGTCACTTAGAAAGCAACTCAAGTTCAGGTGACCTGCATCGAAAAAGAGGAAGGAGTTATCGAGACGCTGTGTGGAGTAAGTGCCTTTCAAATTCAGAGAATTGGTATCAAAGTATTATTCATAAAGTGATTTCCAACTCAAAGAATCGTAGCATTTAAAATCTGGAATCAAAACGGTGTAGCCTTCGGGAAGTGGTTTCGGATTTAAGAAAACTATCAAAAAGGACCATTAAGAAAAAAAGAAGTGGTATCATTGTTTTGAAAAAGTATTACTCAGGAGGACGCATTGATTCATCGAAAATGAAATTCACCGAATTGAGAGACTCGTTATCGAAAAAGTACCTTTGCATTCTTGCATAGAATTCAGAGAGTTCCTAATGAAACGTACTTCAGGGAATCCGTATTGAACATCGAAATGAGCATCCTTCAGATGAAGTATTGAACATACGGAATAGTGTTGTGGGGGGGGGGGAACTAAAAAGTTCAAAGCTTCTGTTTCGTAAATGATACCCAGCCCAACGCGAGACTATCCAAACACAACTCTTTTAAAGCTCATTGTAATTGCACTCAAGTCTACGTCATGATTCTTGCTCCATGGCTTTGGGTGGTTTGAGGTTTCTGTAGCGTCGGCTTTCATCCACTTTCAAACGAACGGGTACTGGTTCAGTTTGGTGGGACTCAGGGGGAAACCAGCATATGCGGGAGTAGCTATGAAAGAGTGTGGGGGGAACAGGGGTTTGAATTGACCTTGAGGATGGAGGGTGGGTGACGGAAGGAGGCGATTGAGCCCAACAGTGACTTGGTGCACGAGGTGACCCGCTGGATGGGACAGGCCGTAAGCCGGTTGAAAGACGGTATTACGTGGAGCCCCAGGAGAAGCCAAGAGGTGGGCCATGGGGGCATTCGTGACGAGGGGGGCTGAAGGGGGGTAGGGCAGTAGAGCTGGCTGGGAGTGGGGGTGGACCGTGAGGTGTGTCTGAGGGGCGTGAGTGGGACTGTTGTGGGGCAGGGTGAATGTGTGGCCGTGTATGGTGGGAGGTATGAAGGCTTGAGGTCGTCGGTGACTGAAGTTGCTGTTCCACTCCTGCTGCGAGGAGCCGTAGTGCTGCACCTGCGACAAAACGCACACACTCCTTTTATCATCACGGAGAGCAATCGTGAAGTAGCCGTCTTCCCACTCACGTGACCCCAGCATCAATCAAGCAATATTTAGAAATATCCGACTATAGAAGAACGTCTCCAAACCTGTGCAAAGGGGACCTGCTGCTGGGCGGGCTGCAGACCCGGGAGAGCCAGAGCTGTTTTCTGCTGTCGGTTCACCAGCACAGTCGAGTACGGAGGCTGTCTGCTGTACGCACTGCGGGTTTTGGGTTGACAAGACGCGTCTGTAAACAGAAGAGGAGGAAAACAACTTAAAACGCTGGAGTTGAAAGGTCTGGTGGCGTCTCATTCTTCTCTCTCTGGATGATTTCTCCTGCACTTCTGAGGAAAAATTGAGGCTGTCCCTTCATCATGGATCATTCCCAGGGTTTCCTAGCAGCTGGACCTTTACAAGAGATGCACCCTTGCCTTGTTCTTGATAAACCGCTGTCTCTCCCTTGTCTTGGTGGACACACTAGTCTCAGTTTGTGCGGGTCTCGATTCTTTCTGGTCTGTGCAGATAAATATTGTCGGTATCTGCAGTGTTTTGTTCTTCCCTCTCCAGTCTTGCCTAGTCCTCGCTGTACGTTGGGCACGATGCTCTCTGCTCTAAAAAAACCCTCGGCTTTGAAGACGCTAATAAAGAATATTCCGCGTGAGAGAACACATTGTATGTAGTGAAATGTTTTGCCATGAGCGAGAGAAAAATGGCCTTGTTTCTATTTGAAATCTGCATCCTTTATGAACTTGAGTAATACTAGACTAAACTCAATATGTCAGAGATGGAACCAGTTCTTCTGAGGGAACGCTTACCTGTACGGCCCACCGCCTGATTATTTTGTACCCTCAACGGCGGCACAACCATGGTGCGAACAGGGGGCTTGGCAGACTCCACCTCAGTAGTGTCATTGGGTTTGCAGTTCTGGCTGTTGTACGTGTTGCTCTCCAGGAAGGGGCTGTCAGCTCGACAGGAGGACACCGATGCAGGCGACCCGTCCACTGTGTCACATCCGCTCTCACCCTCATCATCCGACATACTGAACCCAACCCAGAACAGTCTCAGTAAACGGACAAACATGAACAACGGAAAGAAATTAAATCCAGCAGGTGCGGAGCGCTCAAACCTGGCGGGTCTCTTGCAGGGGGATGCGCTGGACTGCTCCGAAGCTGATGGACTGGTGCTGAGGGTGGAGTCAGGACTGCTCAGAGAGCACACGCGTTCCATGTTCAGTGTCCCTCGACAGGCTTCACACTCCGGAGCACCCTTGCACCTGCAACACAGGTGGATCATCTTGATATAGCAGAACAACAAAGAATCCTAGAAGCGCTCTTTTACTTTGTTCCGATAATGGATGTTCTGTTCGATAAATATCTAATGTTTGCTGTCTGTTCTAATCCTTCACCTGGGTTTGGCTGAAAAGCATTCACGCATGACAAAGTGTATAATGCACATGCTCCAATCGTTCCAAGCATGTGTTGAAATCTCTCAGTAACTCTGTAAGTGGTTGCACAATTCTCTGGCGGATCTTTGTTCGTTTTAGAATCTAGGGCCGGTTTCTTTTCATCTGGTTGATCAAAAGCTTTTTTGTAATTTGCTGTAATTTATTTGCGTTTGAGGAAGGGAAAGAGAGTAACATTGGCGTTGTGCACATGTGAGAGCCAGCACACACTCGGGTCAGAAACCTCAGCAGAGGATTCCACAGAAGACTCACTCGAGGGAGTGTTTGTGGGAGCTGAGCTCCTCCTCGTCTGTTCCGCTGCTGATGCTGATGATGCTTTCTGCAGGACTCGGTGAATCCGTGATCACAATGGTCTGCCGCTGCATCTGGGGCTCACTCAAGTTCCCATCTGCCTTACAGCACACAGCTTCATCCTCAGCAGCCGCCGTCGTCGTCGTCTCAGACTCCGCCTCCTCGACACAACCCCTCGCCCCTTCCTCCTGGGCTCTGACGCTCTCCGTCATCTTTGGAGACTGACAGGAGTTTTGGGAGGTGGTGCTGTGCATGAAACCTCTGTGTGGGATGATGGATTGTACAGATGAATTATATTCAGTGGTTCATAAAATCGTTCTCACATTACGAAGAGTCATTTGTGTATTTGTGATGTAATTATAAGACGCCTCAGGCTTCTGCTGGGGACACTGTGGTGATGTACAGGGAAATAAACTTCCCTCTCACATACAGAATAAAAATATGTTTTTCTAAACGGAACGATGCCCAGATTAAGATCAAATGCTTCTTTTAAAGCACTTCCCTCCACAACAACAGACCTGTTCGAAGAAGCTTTATTCCTCTTGTTGGCTGCCGGCTGGGGCCAGACCACGTGAGCGATCCCTATGCTGATTGGTTGGTGAGCTGACAGGGTCATGGGGTTTGGTAACAGCGGCTGGTGGTGTGGCATCATGGAGGTGAAACGGTTGCCATGGGAACGGACTTTCCTGTAGAAGAAGAGATGGGATGTGAGTGAAGAAGCGAGTCTTCTACAAGGAGTGAGGGATAGACACAGCACCCACCCCCAGTCCGCTCGTCTCTGTGAACCTCCCGCTGGTTCTGAGGCTAACGCAGCCACCGAAGGGGCCACAGGGGCAACAGGGGCCACCTGAGGCCAGGCAGGCACCAAGATCGGCTGGGCACCTCTGGACCACCCCTGCTGTGTTAAATAGATGTGAAGCAAGAGAAGAAGCTGAACTCTCTGATTCTCCATGGATCACGTTATCTTTTGTTCTGCTGCAACACAGTAATCATCTTCTAACAATCTACGGTTGTTTTAGAAGATTTGTTTATTTTATTCCAATTTAATGCCATGTTTTTTAACCAAAGACAGAAAGCTTGCACAGTGATTTAAAACAATGATCTCCATTATTAGCGATGGGGATGCTTCCAAGGTTTGCTAGGGAAGGAACATAAAGGCCATAACATTAACAGACTCCCATATCTCCAAGAGTTTCTGAAGCAGTGATCTGTTTAAATGGTTGCTAGGGTAAACAATCTGATTGCTAAGGGGAGATAAGTGGCAAAATAACACAACATGTGAATATGGTTGCTACGGTAAGCAGTCTGTTGCTAGGGAACGGACGTGGAATCTATAACGGATGTTATTTTTTAACTCTCAACCATTATTTTAGAAGCTTTGTTTCACAAAACCACAAGCATCTCCATTATTAGCTACAGAAAGATATAGACCTGAGGATAGGCTTGTCATACAGTGAACATTGCATCGGTGAACACTTTGAGCGATCGAATCCAACCGCTACGTATCTATGACTCTCACTTGAGATAGAGCTCTACTAATGTGGTTGCTAGGGTAAACCGCCTCGCTGCTAAAGGGAATCTATTGCCATTTTTGGAGAGATCTTTTTTTAAGGTAGTCATCTTGCTTTCTATTCCAGGTCAAAGATGTTTTTTCCCTTTTCTTTTATTCACTCGTGCATTTCCTTGCGGCAAGAGATCAGAATGCAACCACAAAAGGAAATGCAGTGGTCAGCACGTACCTGTGCGATGAGGCCTGGTCGGATCTGAAGAGGCTGGATGGCTGAAGCCTGGGTCACCAGAGGTACAGTGGCCTCCACGCTCACGGAGAACCCTGATGCCTTGCTTGGGTTCGGGGGGAGACCTGTGATGCCAGGAACACTTTCAGATTGGAGCTATTCTCATTTCAACACGAAGAAAACAACTGACAAAGAAAGTAATAACCCTAAGATCACCTTGTATGGCTGGGGGACAGAGAATAAGTGCCTGCTGGAAAGAGTCACCAAACTGAGCACTTCCTGTTTGGAGAGGTATCCCAGGATGCATCATCGATGGCCCAGATGAACCT
This sequence comes from Danionella cerebrum, assembly GCA_007224835.1. Classification (NCBI taxonomy): domain Eukaryota; kingdom Metazoa; phylum Chordata; class Actinopteri; order Cypriniformes; family Danionidae; genus Danionella; species Danionella cerebrum. The sequence goes on along the minus strand of SRMA01026478.1, from coordinate 283,148 downwards.
AAAGCCTGATGAATGAAAAGAAATAAGATGTACTTTATGTTAGCTTGAGAAAGGCAAACTTGAACTAGTTGGGGAAAGACGGAAAGTATAATGGACGAACGACCCAGAAAATTGTGAACGTTTAAATTGTTGCTTATGCTAACGTATCATTAGCAGGATGCTAGCAAGAATTCACACGTTATTGTTATGATGCTAGCTAGACTTAGCATTTCATTAACATGTTTCTTACATGAATAAATTGGTGCTGGCATCAACTAGCATGGTGCTAGCAAGAATTAACGTATTATTATGATGCTAGCACCTTTTAGGATACCGTTAGCAAGATGTCGGTAACATGCTTCTATTCCAACAAGATTCAAGCATGATTAATGTCAGCATGAAAAGTTTCTACACGGTTCTCAGCTATAGCCTGACAAACTTGAACTCGGTGTTAAGGAAATGTTAGCGATTTCCCAGATTCCTTTAGTGAAACCAGTCTGAAGATATTTAAATTAGATCAATTTCATGGTTTAACCAAAGTCTGCAGCTAAAGTGGAAGAGTACCTGAGAGTGAAGCCCCGCCACCTTACAGAAGGGAAGCGTGAGGTTGCTCGGGACCGTCCCAACAAACTGAGCCTTGGACCGACCCAGAGACTCGAAACCAGCCGGTCGAGGACAACACGAATCCATAATGTGAAAACAGGACTTGACACTGCAAACAGAGATTCACTGCTCAGAGCTTTTGGATCGTGAGGATGCAATCGCGGCAGAGGAACCAAGAGGAGCTCACTGGTTACTGTGGGGCAGATCCAGCAGGTGCTGCATGGTCACAAACGATTGGCCGAGAGCCTCACTCGGAGTGATTCTTTCCTCTGCGTCGATCAACAGCATCTTCTTCAGCAAACTCACAAACTCTGTACGGTCCACCTTCTCCGCCAACTGATCACAGCCTTCCAGATTCACCACCTGATTCACCTGGAGCTCCAAAACCGTAAAAATTACCCGTTAAACACGGGTGGATATAAATATCCCTCACTTCTTGCATTGTGTTAAACTTGTCACTCGTAAAATCTGCGAAATATTTTTAAAGTATTTATATATTTCCTTTGCATTCTTTTGAGAGTGGATGACAAAATGACCCACCATTTAATTTGAGGGCAAACATTTCTCCGCCGCTTGTGCAGGATAATGATTTAATGACTAGAAACAAGAATCTAAATAAGAGATATGCATTCCATTGTGATTATAGTCGACAGCCCATAGTTTCACAGACGGCTAGAGGACGCACTCGGACGGACGGCAACATGTCAATAATGCATGGAGTTGTTCACATTAGATATTAGGGAGCAGGTTTAAATCAGGAGGAGAAATACAGCAGAGAACAGAGTTCAGCTGAATCTTGAAAACTTTGAAGGAGCCATTCTTTCTCCAGCAGAACTGGAGAGCCCTTAGCTTTCAGAAACAGTTCTAGTCTGGAATTAGTTTTAAAGCAGAGGATTTCTATTACGTAGGAAGATGCAGTTATCGTCATGACATTGGTCCATATTCTATTCTAAATATTTATCAAATATTTTTCAGAATAAAAGCACTGTTTGCACACCAAAACATTCCTGAGCAGGCCTCTCAATCACATGATGAAGATGAAAAACCGGATGGGATGCATGAAGATGAATATACGTACATGCGCTACGTCATCCAAACAGCTGAAGATGTACTTCCTGGCTTCTTTCGATTTCAGCCCCGTCTCCGTCTCGTGCTCTTCTGTCGACTGAAACAACGATCTAATCAAAGAAAGCACTCAAACAAAACAAATATGGACGGGAAAAACGAAACACATGCTTTTCATTTTTGAAGTTAGGGTCCGTCAGACTGTACTTGGGACCAGGTCGGAGTGTGAACGATGTGCATTTCATCGTGACGTGCACGTTCACACAGCTCTAATGTCATGCTTTTAAATCAGTGAGTGCTTGAATCAAATATATTAGAACATCATCTCAAGAAGCCTGGGATCATCCGTGGTTTTGTAGATTCACACATGAGCGGTGTTTGAAACTTTGTTTCTCACTTTCAGTCTCCAGGCCGAATACGGAGCCTCTGACTCCCGGCAGAAGAAGCGAGAGGTCTTCGTCCCCACGTTTAAAAGATGCTCTCCGGGCAGACCCTGCGTCTGAGAGATGTAGCGGATCTGAGGAGGGACAGAGAGCGAGGCGAGGTGAAACGGTGGATTAGAGATTCTAACTCTGCGTCAGAAGCACTGAGGTGCGACAGAAACATCTATTAGATGCTCCGTGTCACAAAAGCTCTCTCAGTCATAATCAGATCATGTGACCTCCATCGACAGCTCAGTGCAGAAAGTGGAGAGCAAACTACTTGTGTCACAACACCCTGAGACTCCGGAGCAGCGGTCACAGTTTTCATAGACCTCAGTTTAGCAAAGGGAAGAAACAGAGCAAGAACCCACAGCCAATAGCTCGTCTGTCATGAACAGAGACAGATCTTTAAATAGATGAAACTCTGTCTTGAAAACACCTGTGTGCCATGCTGTGTTCTTACAGAACGTGAACCTTTTGTTTCTTTAAAACAAAACTTATGTTCAAGCAGATCGCCTCTATTCAGCTCTAAAGTATTTTATTTTGAGGAGGATTGAGGAAATCACAAGAAGCAGCTGGTAAAGGGTTGAGATCGGCGGAAGCTCTGTGATTGGAGCCAGGACCGGGCGTTCATCTCTGCTATAAATATCTTCTGCTGTGTGAGATTAAATTGAACCGTCCCATGCAGGAGGAGCGTGGTGCTGGACGGTGACGCCACAAACTGTTTTAGTTGCTCGGCTGGAATCAGTTTAGTGACTACACGGTAAAGCGTTCAGAGGTGAGGCCCGGTGTCCTGTTAAATATGAATTTACGAGCTCTTGCATCGCATCACCAGCTCCTGAACTCCTGGAGATTCAGTGTCAGGTATCAGCTGTAAACATCTCGCGACTCGAGACAAACGCCAGAAGAGGTGTGCAAACATGTCAAATCCAACTCTGGCAACCCCACACTTCAGTATTTCAGCATTTAAATGTTGTTTTCTTATTCTTATAACCTGACCATTCACCTTTTCAGAAATTCAAATTACGTCAACCCAAACCCTGCCTTTTATAACAATTCGAGCATCTTATCTCACTCTGGCAACCCAAACTTTCACTACTGCCCTACTGAGTATTACAGACGGACACTGTGGCTACACTAACTTCAACTATTAATACTTTTTTCTTCTGAAACCTTGGGAACCGTGATACCATTTTTGTAGTGTTAGGGTGGCCAGAAAAGACCCCTGCTTCGAGCCAAAAGCCGCCAGGACTCTTCCCAGAAACAGTGCTCTAATCTGGGGCTGTTTCCATCACACACAGAGACATCGGGGATGCTCCTCCTCTCCGTTTGAACCCTGAGCAGGAAGAGGGGGGGCCTCTAAGCGAGGAAACTCTTGGATCAACAGCACGCTGGCACATGCTCGCCAGAGCTGATGCTGAGAGGAGGCTGTGAAAATTCTGGAGATTGTTTGGGCACGAGGCCACATACCAGAGCTCGGCGCTAAACAGATTCCGTCGAGTTCAGCACGAGAGAATGGGGAAAAATACTGAAAGAACCTCCTCATTCAAGAATTGTGTTTTACACCAGATGCACGCTGGTAAAAAGCGCACTGGTAAACCAAACAACTGGCTGAAATTAACCAAAAATGTGATGTTTGGCTAAAATTAACCCCTAAGTGAGGATTAAACATTTATTTTTTAGCAACTAATTGGTTTGAGTATTTTTCATTTTGAGGAATGAATTGAATTTGAGAGAAAAGGATTTCTTCAAGGCAACTAAGGCAAGTTGTTTGGAAGAGAACTGATCTGCCAAACGTCCCAAAACTTGCTCAGGCAAGAGAAGAAGTACCTGGTCGAACTCCAAGGCTCCTGGGTAAAGGGGCCAGCCCAGGAAGAGCTCCGCAATCACACATCCCAGCGACCACATGTCTATGGCTTCAGTGAAGGGCAGGCCAAGAATGATCTCAGGAGCCCTGGGGATGGAAAACAACACTGTGAGGAGCAACATCTGAGAGACTTGAGCCTATAGTTTATTTGGGAAATGACTCCTTCAGAAGAAACGTGCCTGAAGCACTCAGAACGATGGCTGATGAAACCCCCTTAACAAGACATATATTAAAAATACAGCTTTCATCGTGAAGGCTCATACAAACATGTTTGGGTTGAAGAGCTCTTACGTGGGTGACCAGGTCGGTTTCCATGGTGACACAAGATGCCCTCAGGCTGCTTAGCAACAAACCACCGTGATGATTTCACTGAATGGCATTTGTGCATCTCTGAGAGTCTGACAGATTACGCTCTCACAACACAAACAAGAACCAGCCTCCAGATCGTGTTTTCGTGATGGTTCTTCATGTGATTTTTACCATAGCTACTGGTCAATGTGTTCACATGAAGAACGCAACACAACCTCTCCAAAAAGAAGCCACTCACTTATCCCAACAATTCAATGCTGTTCATTTTCTGTTCCGATGCGCAAAGAACATAAATAAATGTATAGAACTTATACTTCTGCATTGAGACCAGACCCCTATAGTGTAGCCTCCAAAAAATTGAAACCACGCTTCGCAGATATGGGCCATTGGGTGTAAGATTGGATTATGGAGTGACATCAGCATTATTAACACACTAGCACAAACTAAATCGCTGAGTGAAGGATCGGAAATGTAACACCCTGTACCACTTCAGCCGATTACAGTAATTGTCAGATGGAGCTAATTATTCAGATAATCAAAAGAGAATTAAAACATGAGCGAACCTGCAAACCTCTAGCATTTAGGAGGTACTTTAAAGCAGGACAAAGGTAAGAGTTTCCCAAGAACTCAATTTGTCAAACAGCAGACACAGTTCCTAGAGATTTCCATGTATTGAGTAGCTCAATGGACCAGCCTCTGCACCACTCGTATATCTCCCTCCCTCATAAACATGTGAGAGCTGATCCAACAACAGCATCTCCATCCATATATCCGCTCTGTCTCGGAGGGGCAGGTCTGGAAATATCAGCTATATGACTGCGTTTATTACAACAGCACGAGGGGATTGCTCCTGCACTCAGATCAGTGTCCTACTTTCATTTAGGAGCTCAAGATTAGCGCAGGACTTCAATGGATGCAGAGTCCATGATTTCACCAATACGGCCCTGTTGAGTGAGAGTGAGTTTTAAAGCCTGGCCACAATTCCATACTCTCCAGAAAGAGATGGAGGAAGTGTCCACAGAGACAGGAGTCCGGTCGTCCATGCTTAGATTGCTGCCCCTTCAACCGGAACCCTTATAAGTGGTATGACAATGTATGGATGGCTGTCAGGCATCTAGGGTCAAGTGTGAGTTTCCTCCGGGTATGCCATTTTCCTCCCACAGTCCACAAACATGCTTCAGATTACAAGAAGTACTAGTGAGGGTAGAGGGTGACTGAGTGTGGCCCTTTAATGAAAAATCTACATTTACATTCTCTTACATGCTCTTTGGAAGGCTTTTGCCAGGTCCACAAGTACCCGGTTCATTTGAACCGCTTCACACACCGGGAAGGATAACTCTGTTGACAGCAGTCAGGGTAATGGCATGGTTTAATTGAAACCTGGGGACTTGTGGACATGGGGACGCGTTTCTGGGTTTTCAAGGCAAGCAAGAACACTTGTCTAAAGATGATTTCCACATCGATGAAAGGGAAATCCCAGTTTGTAAACTACCCACGAGGACAAGTCTTGTGGAAACCAGTGACTGAAGAGCCATGAAATAAATATTAAAATTCTGCTGTCTTTAACCTCTAAACCTGGCAGAGTGGTGTGAAAGTGATCCATGCTTGCTTCTGTTTCTGCAGCTCCGGGGAGACTTCGCTCAAACTCACAGCGGGGGCCGAGCGCTGGAGAGCGCCTAAATTTAGCAGATGGGAGGACGGCCAGCTCAGTTTGACTTCTATAGATGGTGAGGTGCGCTGGCAGGCGCGGAGAAATAATGCAGAGCAGAATACTAGAGATCACTTCAGCTGTACCAAGGGCACGGCCATCCAGCGTCAGCTGTTTGCTTGTGGAAGTGAGAGCAACTTTTACAAAATCCTCAGCGTTCCCAGAGAGTTTGCTTTTTATTGACATCGAAAACTGATCATCTGATCACGATCATCATATTTCCTCATAGTTGTTTTAGAAATGAGAAGGAACTCATAGCAGTGGGGGTTAAAAACTTGTTTACAGCAGCAAGATTATCCTGCAATTATCCAATAGGAGACTCAAACCTATTTGCTTGGTTAAATGCAGGGGCCCACAATTTCGTGGCCATGCAGTGTATAAAAGTGGACCAAAAAATTAAGCTTTGGCCACGAAGAGAAGGTGGGGGGTTTCTACCAAATACAAAAACTTTTCATTTCAATTTCCAGAATCCCTCACTGGACTGGACCTTAAACCAGAAGCAACCCAACATGTGCTGCATCCCAATTACAGCCTCTGACCTTACATGGTTCCTAATATCACTGTGGAGGAACTTTAGCTCATCAATCTACAGCACCTCTATTGGGTTGAAGATTGGGACACTCCAAAAGGAGCATTTAGTTTTTCTGAAAATAACTTTCTCCACTCCTATAGAATTATCATATACCTTACACTGGCCGATTAAATATTGTGTGTTGAAGGAAAAGAGTGAGTGAACGCACATATGTGGTTAAAACACTCTGATACCACATGCCCCAGCTTGAAGCCTTCTATTCACATTTCAGAAGCAATACCTTCAAAGTACTCATTAATTAAGGTGTGAATAACTACACATTGACACTGCATGAAATATGAATCCAACCAAAAAAAATCCCCCACGGTTTCCTCTGACATCCTTTCCTTTCCCATGACATCGTGACAAGAATGTTTTAGCCCCTGCTTGTTGCATTATGGGGTCACATTCTTGTACAGGGTCAGGGCCTCTTTATATCACAGGGGAAATTGTTGTCTATGAGAGGCGTTTCCTGCTGGTAATTCCATGAGGACTTTAGCTGTGGAACACAGGGAGAGGAAGAGACTCCAGACTGTTTTCAAAAAGAAAGAGAAAGAGTGGGGCTTGTGAATCAGAGCCAAGTCTCTCTGGCAAAGAGATACCACTCGGTTCGCGTCTTGTTACCATATTGTGGCAAGCAACCAATCAAATGTAGCCTAGCAGAAGTTGTATTGAAATCAGCTTTCTAAGGAACCACGTAAGAACTATTGATTTACATAAAGATAGAATGGGTTAAAAATTATTTGCAAGACTTTTAAAGACTTTTACCCGCCTACAGTAATGATAACACGCCACAAACAGAGTTTTGCATTGTGGATCTCTGTGGTGTGGAATTCTGTGTCTGCAAATACTAAATTAGAAGTATAAATTGGGACTTAGATAAATCACTAAATGTGAAACTCCAGTCAGCCCAATTGAAATGAGCACAATGAAGACTGATCAATAAAGTGAAGAAACAACCCGAATGATGGCCAGATATTTGAAGACATCAGCGGAACATCTCTTTCCAAGAGACTACAACACATAAAACACTAAACATACAGCAAATTCACTGCAGAACCCCATGAAGGAAGCTTCATCTGCTGAGTACAAACAAAACTGATGCACACTGAAGTTAGATAAATAACACAGCATGATGGAGGAAACCTCATGATCTGGGCCTGCTCTGCAGCATCAGTGCCTGGGCAGCTTTAAACAATGAGGGAAAGATGAATTCCTTAGAATATTTGAAAATTCTCGCAAAAGTTCATATAAAGATGATGCAATAGTTAAATGAAGCCAAACACCAGGGCGAAAAGAGAATGGTTCAGTAAAACTAACTCCTTCAGCTTTTTGGAGCAAAAAGAAGTTTTGGAATGACTTTAAGAGGACCGTATACATGATATGTGCAGAGAATACGTCAGAAACAGTTCTGCTCGGAAGAATGGGCTAAAATTCCTCCACAACGATTTGCAGCTACTGGAAGCACTCGTTTCAGGTAATTCCTGCTGGGAATGGTAGGGGCATCTAGTGCCCAAACAAGACGAAACTCTGGACATCATTTGGTCATTGTGATCAGTGTTCATCTGCACGAGGCTGAAAACAGAGCCGGAGGTAAATCAAGCGTCGGGGGACCACTGCACATTTAAAGGGGTGACTGAATATTGGGTAAGAGCACAGAAGGGTTTTATCCCTACTCATCAAACTCTAAAATCATTTAGACTTCCTCAGGCCAAACATTTTGAAACTGAAAAACGAGGTCTTGATTGCAGATATAAAGATATAAAAATGGTTTTCCTGAGGTAGATCAGTAAAGAACAGCGATTGAAGGGGATATTATCTCGTAAAAGGACTGAGCTTTTCACAAAACACTTGCAAAGTAACCAGAGCCTATACCTGTAATAGCGTGACTGGAGGTACGTCGAGCAGACCGCTTTCGAGACGTGACTGGCTGAGCCAAAGTCGATGACTTTCACCCGATAGGGTTGCCGTGCCGGGTCCACCAGCATGATGTTCTCAGGCTTCAGGTCTGCATGGATAAGTCCCATAGCCTTCAACTTTTTAAGAGCCGTAGCCACCTGCTGAAGAATGGGCCGGATCACCTTCAGAGGCAGAGGACTGAACTTGTTCTGCTTGAGGAAGTCGTACAAGTTTTGCTCCAGCATCTCAAACACAAGGCAGGTGTGGCTACGGTGCTGGAAACACTCGAAAGCTCGCACCAAGTTGTGTTCCTCTGCATTCTCATTGCTCAGGCGGGCCAGGATCCCAACCTCAATCTGGCCCTGTCTTGCATACGATGGATGATTCTTCAAGATCTTCACAGCCACAGTCTCACTGGTGCCACGTTTCCAGCACTTCACAACCTGACCAAAAGTTCCACGTCCGAGAAAGTCCAATACCTCGTAGGTGTTCTTCAACGAGCAAAGCAACTCATGCTGCACCAACTGGTAGTCTCCATCCACGTTTCCAGAACTTTGCTTTGCAGGCCTTTGTGCCCCAGCTGGCGGGTTTCCCACATTTGACTGCAACATTGCGGGTAACATTGACAAGTCCTCTACAATCTGCATGGTGCTCCCCAAGTTCTCAAGCTCACCACTCTTACGTTTCAACCCACATCTATGGGAGCCGTCATTCAAGTCAAAACCTCCACTGTCCTCCCAGTCTGTCTTGTCCTCTCCTCCACCTTCTTTGTCACCTCCACCCTCTCCTCCGCCTTCTTCTTGACTGCAGCTTCCCTCTCCCCTTCCCTTTCCAGGTGCCCTTGTTGCTCCACTGCTGCAAACTCTTCCTGTTTCCTCCTGCACCGACTCCTTGTCCTGAGAGAAGATGGCCACTTTCTGCTGCCGCGCCGCTGTGGTGGTATGCTGACGTCGCACACCTTGTACAGCAGCTGTTTGTAAAGGTAAATCCTGCCTGCGTTGTCTGCCAAGCTTTGAAGGGCAAGTAAAGCCAAGGGTTCTGCCGTTCAAGTAAGTCTGTGGGTAAGCCCTCTCATGATACACACGGTTCCTGGGCTCGACTTTCACTTTCTTTACACTGCAAAAGGCACTTGTCTGAGTTTGAAAAACATGTGGTGGGTAGACCAAGACTTGTGAGGCCATACCTGTGAACAAAAAAGAAAAGTGAGATGACTACCTGCAAATAAACATTTTCAGCAAAGCACAGACATTAGAACGGAGCACGTTTCAAAATGATACCAAAGGACAGAAAAACGATGCTCAAGGATAATGCTACGAATATGCACAAGACTGGCATCCACCTGTACCTAAAGTCTCAGAAGGAGACCCTTTCCTCGTGTGTATTCGGTCCATTGCAACCAGATGTGACCCATAAATGTGCTTTTCGAAACTATTCCTTTTATTCCCACGTGACTGTGGGCAAAAGCAACAAATCAGTGCCGGGTGCATTAATTCCATTAACAACAGTAATGGAACCACAATATCTGCAGCTGTTTGATTGTGCTACCACTGACAACAATGATCACCGGAAACCCGCATGATGTGCGGTACAAAAAACAAAGGAATGATTAGCCACTCCCTGGAATTTAAATTCAATAGATTTAGCCACAGACATAAAGCATGCGTTTCCCTTACGTTTAATACGGGGGATTAATAAGACTAGCAAGCACCCCCCATATGAAAAGTTCAATAGAAATATTTTACAGTGCATAGAGTACAACTGTGTGCTTCAGAATTTGATTAATTCACTCTGAAGCACCACTCATACTTGGCGATTGAAACACCCCCACCCAGCTCCACAACCTGTCGCTGATTGGGGCACCCACAAAACCTACAAACCTGACAATTATGTCATGTTTATGAGAAGAGTATGTTGTTTAAATGATATATGTTGTTTTTAGAATAAAAGGAAATATGGACGAGGAAGCACTGTGTCGCTAGTCGAAGATTTTAGTCAACTTTTAATGTTGACGCAGGAGCTTTCGTGTGGCTCAGTCAGCAGAGCAAACCCCAGGAAAGAAAAAAAAAAAGACCAAATGTGTTATGGGAATGTTATTTTTGGATAAAAGCATCAAATGCATAAATCATTTTCATTTCTGTCTCCCAACTCCATTGTCTACAAGATTTTGCCAACGGCCAACATAAACCACAATTGTGACAGGTCAGTGATCAGCGTGCCATCCTACTTAACCTTTGTCCCTTCACCACATCAGACCACTTGGGGAAGCCAAACCCAGAGCAAGATAATGAGACCACAGGAGAAGGTCGAGTTTCACCCACTGACATCCACCAACCATTCAATCAATGACATGAAGGGAAACAACTAACTACTCACATGATCAAATGACCTTTTCATATCAGTTTCCAAGAATCGGGGTCTCTAGGCAACGACTAGTTTGAAAAGAGCATCACTGTGTGGGAGGGAGAAAGAGACGCCACAGTATTATCTGAGCATGCCAGACTTGTCCGAGTTCGTTTGCTCTTCAGTTGAGGATGGACAACTTTCGATAGTAAAGCCAAATAATAAGCTACCTAAACCAGCATCTCGCAACTTCAACTCAATTATTTACACTCCGTTTCCCTGCGGCCAAAAAGATTGATTTGCTCAAGCAACGAGAACAAGAGAGTAGGGCACGCCATCAAACACAATACAACATTGTCTGAAAGTCAACAGCAATTTCCCACATCTTTGAAGAAATCTTTGATAGCTTGTCCTTAAATTAAACTTTTCTGCTTACAGGTGTTTGCTGTTTTTGTATGTTTCTTAGTCCAATATAAAAGCGTGCCTGGTCTACAAATATTGGCCTAGAAACACCTCTTTTAAAGTCGTGTAGACTATATGCAAATGGAGTTTCATTTATTTGTTCAGGAACCACTTAAACAGAATATGTTTAGCTAAGGATGTGCAGACAGCACACGCTTTATTTCCATATTGTGAAATATTTTGATTCTCGTTGCCCTCGACATGTGTATTGACTTTGTAACAAAGGTGTTTTAAAAAGGCAGGCTTTTTATATTTGACAGCAAACACATTGAGGAAAACATTGGCTAGACACAGAAGAGGGGTTCAAAACTAAGCGTTAACCCTAGAATTTAACACCTTTTATTTACATACTGCCCCTTCTACTTTAATTATTAAAAGCTTTAAGGCATTTCTGTTCGTGGGAACAGTTTTCAGCTTGTTTGTGTGGGGTAAAAAAAAATCCTCATCAAGAATGAGTCACAACAGAAAAGGAAAAAGGATGTTATGAAGTTCCATGTTTGCAAGGAAACAGCCCAAACACATGCTCACAAACTTCCACCATCCAAGCGAAACAAAATTCTTTGGAAAACAAGTCACAAGGCAACAGAGATGACTGGAGATAATAAGCTCTGACCCTGCTTGAACCTCGAAGAGCTTCATGTGATCTACAGCTTTCAGTCGAGTCCAAGAGCGTGAAACATGGATATTTTGAGTTTGGATGATGTATGAATATGTAAATATGTGATTTTTCAATCCAACAGAAGTTAGTTTTAGTTAGTTTAGTGCTGAGCAAGCTCCTGTTTCAAGAAATAAATTGACGAAACCTGGAAACAGAAAAGATGAGGATGGTTTGGAGGAAAGAAAAGATAAGGAAAAAGACTTGAAAAAAGTGGACTGACGGACTCCTGAAATGATAAAGTAAAAATAAAACCAGCTGCCAGGGAAAAAAGCATTGTTTAAACCCAGGACACACAATACGGTCCAGAAATGTTGTAATTTGTATGATAAAATAAAAAGCAGGTGCATTATCTATGCCTCAGATCAAGACGTAGATCACATACAGTGGTACGTCAAGAATGGTCTCTCTGGAAATATTTTGCTTTATTCAGTTTATTTCTGTTTTATTATTGTTTATTACATCATGAATGATGATTCAAGGATGGAAGAAACATTACTTGACTTTTCTCTGGTTTTCCATTTTTTTTATTTACTTATTCTGTTGTCTCTGAGAGCCGTTTCGCGGATTAGGTGTTTTACATGTAAAAGTTGCTTCGAACACAGAGCTATTTGAGAAGTAAAATATAAGTATATGATTTATGGAACATGTACAAGAATTATTTAAACAAAATTAGGCACGTGCATAAATTTAGGCAACACAAAAAATGTACTCAGTATTTATTTTGTGCAGTATTCCAGTCCGTCCAGATCCCATTGAAATGACATTAGACAGCAGATCTTAGACTGAGCAGTAATACTGGATGTGGTTGTACCAGGAACACCATCAATAACTCAAACAAGAACAAAGAGCTGCAAGGACACCAGGGACAAAACTGTAGACCTGCTCAAAGCTGTGGTGGGCTACGGTACAGTAAGAAACAGCTCGGGTGAAGAAAACAATAGATGAAGGAACTCTTAGAATAATTGCATCACTCAAGATGCTCTTTACGCTTTCAAAAGCTGGACGAAGCAAGCACTGGGTTTGAAACCGCACGAGGATCCGAAGCAAAATAAAGTTATTTATGTGGTGTGACTTTTAGAAGAGCAGTTGTTTAGAGGAGTCTCCCGAGGCGCAGCGAGTGTTTTATGTTGCTGTTCCATTGATCCAGTTCCCCCCCCCCCATCAGGGCCTTGCTTTTTCTGAAGAATGAGCTCATTTAGAAGCTCTGGAGGTTCACCAGAAGAGTCACACGATAGCTTGGCTGCCATTTGAGTTCTGCTGAGTGCAGAGACACGTCCTGCACACCAGTGGCCCACCCCAGCCTGCCTTAAACACCCCAGCGACAAAAATAGAGCGGGCTACTGTACACCGTGCGAGTGCATGGAAGATACACTTTAAAGGGTGGCTCAAAAATTACCTCCTCTTTGTATTTTAGCTTGGAATTGTCTCTGAGTTTTAGTTTGTGCTCCTGATCTTTCTTTATAGCTTTGTGTAACGCTTGTTTATTTCTTTATTTCTAGTCACTGATTAACTTGTTTTTGACCTTTGGGTTGAAACTCAACTGCAGCTGAAAGAACTCCTCCTTTGGTCATTTTTTACTCCTTTTCTACATCTTTTCTCAAGCTTTAAAGATTTTTACATCATTTATTACTTTATTGCGTGCTACAGATATTTTGAATTCATCTGCTGTGAGTGCTGGAAACCACAGTGGTCCCAGCTGTAGCTCATCCCAGCCTTGAGCAGGTCTCCAATTGTGTCCCTGGTGTCCGTAGATAACCCTTTATTCTTGCATTGAGCGTGGACGGGTGTCTTTTGCTCAGGTATGGAGTTCAATTACTGAGTTAATCTAGAGGGTGGGTGGAAAAACAGATTTCTTGCAGGTAGCACGGTATCGAAACACTTATTTATTGCAATGACATGTCAAATGATTAACTTTCTGGATTTTTTAATTCAGCCTTAAAGTTCTAAACCTAAACCTAACGTGTTTTTTGAGTCATGTTTTATTCCGTTTATTTTAAGTTAGAGTTAACTCCGGTGTTCCATGTGATTTTGAGAGCCAGGGCGGATTGATCCAATGCATTGTGTACTGTACCCGGAAGTGTGAGTTGACCAATAATCTCTGGGGGGAGGGAGATGGTCTGGGCATGCACAGCTCGATCTACACCCGCCCCTTTTACTGCACGCCACAATCAGATACACTTGCTCTGTCTCCACGCTACAGATAGTTTAAGCCCCACCCACTGAACTTGAAGCTCCACCTACGTGTCGTCTCATCTGACCCTAATCCCATCCCTGTTTAGCCGATAGTGATGTTTGCATTCAACTAACAGGTGGAGTTATCCCATCTGCAGACAGGAGTACTGTCTGAAGAAAAAGTTCATCAAAAAACTGTCATTTCGGAAAAGTGACATCTACTCTCAAAATAGTTTACAGTGTTGGTTGTCCACCCACCAACTATTAGCCTTGTGTGGAAGTAATACCATTAAAAAAGGTTCTATGATCCACCTATTTCTCTTTTTTTCCACATAAGCTACTTAAATATGACCATTCTCTTCAAAGTTACAATAGCATTTACAGCATGCACGCAAGTAAACAAACAAACACATCTGTGAACACGTTTGCAGCTGACATGAGGTTTTAGAGCAGTACAATTCCAAATTAAAAGAGTCCATCCACATATATCTGCAAACGACATTTTAAGAGGAACCAGGGTAAAGTGTGTTTTTCACGTGAATAATTGTTATAAATGTTATCTGTGCAAATCACACTCGAGTACAGTCACAAATTAATCTGACAACGATCTTTCCTGGGAGTTAAAACTTGAAACTTGGCAAACAAACATATAATTAATCACATGTGATGTTCCAATCCACCATTAGCAACCAGACATGCAGGAAGGGATCAACACAAGCCGTGTACTCATCTGTTTACGCCAACCCAACAAACAAATGAGACGCAAAAGGCAATAAAAGGCTGACCTTTCACACGGACTAGCAGTAGATATAATCCAGGTCTTCTCCGATCATTGTTCACACTTCAGCTGAACTCACAGCGTGTGGCTGTGTGGCGCTCGTACTGCTGCCATCTTGTCCTGAGTCCACAACCCCATCAGCCACATTTCACATCACACAAAGCTCAATAACACACGCTGCCCGCGACACAGAAGCCGCCCGGGGGCCTCTGGGGGACGCTGGGGCTCTGATTTGGGAGGAATGGGCGGCGGAGCCCATGTTGTGAGCTGGGTAGAGTCCGTATCATGTCATTACGTCTCTCCGAGCGCATCGATAGCCTGCTCCCTCTCAGCTGCGCGAGGAATGCTAGCCGCCTAGCGTCAGGCAGAGCTAATCGAGCGACGATCTTCAAAACACCCGACCCAGACATGACGAAACTTTACACAAAAACCACCAAATGTTTCCATCGTTACCAGAATACGCAACATTCTTTTCTTTTCACTCAACAATCGACAGACTAACCAACGGTACCCAACTTTACAATTCCTCAAACACAGCCGTTCGAATAAATATTTGACATAAACAGTCATGTCAGCTCTGACGTAACAGTTGAAATACATCCCTCACTGTTATTCTTAGATTAAATGTATGGGGTAATAATAAAAACAAAAAGCACACATTGTATAAGGGGAAATATGTGTTCACATGAATGATATTTCTCAATTATGTTATCCGGTATAAAGAAACTATTAAATAAATGTCTCATATATAGTGCAGTTATACGTTTTATTTTTTGGACAATACAGAAACAAATAAAATATATACATTATTACTATGCAAACAAACACGAGAACATATGGAATTTAATTGACGTAATTGTTTTAGATGAGAAATAATGATATCAACAAATCTAAGCTGTCCCATCTTTTATCCAGAATTTACACATTGTGACGTCACACTGACGCTAAAATAAATCAGCATTTTGCTATATTTATGTTTCTCTGAGTTTGACCTATGGTATAATTACGGTGTTTGTGAAATGAATACATGTTTGACGTTTCTTAATATTAATCTACAATCGTAAATAAATGATGTGTTTGCAAGCGTGTTGTCATGACGACGGTCGCTGTCGCAACTGACGCTACTCTCTGACGCTTTCAGCTGGTCGATCAGTTCATTTAGGACTCTATAAATACGAGGGCTTTGAAAGTTGCCCGTTATTTTATTCCTATCTCTGTTTTTTGTGATTATGAGCGTTATGGAATGTTTGAGAGCCCGTGCTGTGCTCCAGGACTGCGCAGATCAGCTCTCCGTCATAGGAAACATCATTCGCCCCCGAGCGGAAACTGTGAGTACTGCACCCCCTTCCGCTCAGAGAGAACGTTCATTTTACTATGAAAAACAACTGTTACTGTAATCCTAATAACTATAAAATAAAAAGAAGAAAAATAAACATATTCACACTCCAGAACAATAGAAGAGTGTAATCCCTTCATATGTTAAATCTAAAGATTCTATAAAATATTTTAAAACCACACAATTAATGCAATATTTATTCAAATTTTATAATAAATAATAATTTACAGCTTATTAATAGACATATTCTGTGGTCTGCTAGCGTGGAAGATGTATTGATTTATTTTCATGTGATTGTGTGTGTGTGCGTGTGTGTGTGTATGTGTGTGTGTGCGTGTGTGCGTGCGTGCGTGTGTGCGTGCGTGCGTGCGAGCGAACATTGTCCTCATTTCGAGCCAAAGTGTCTCTCAGATGAGTTTTCACATGTTAAACTCAATCTATATCCCTCTTTATTTGACAGCAGAAGTCCGGAAGCATCGAGTCTGATTTCAGAGTAGAATCTCTCAAGTCTCAAAAGCATTTCCAGGTTCAGGCGAGTCTCCATGCTCTGGAAACCCTGAACAAAGTTCAGAAAGACAGGTAGAAGCTTATTCTTCTGTTCAACACCATGTTTCAAATCTTCCACCCTTCACCTTACCATCTGTGATCCTTCAGGCAGTTTGTTTCCGATGTGATCCATGTGTTGATGGCAGAGCTTCAGGAGAAAAACACCTTCAACAGTTTATTTTTTGCAATCGATGAAGAGAGGAAGAGGAAGGCCAGACTTCTGGAAACCATCAAAAGGTGTTGACCATTGCTTTCATCAAAAACATTTGTAATGTGGTGAAAAATCCAGAAGATCAGCAAGAAGATGGATTTAAGATGCATTTCTTGACATGACAATGTTGTAGAAGCGCTGTTCTGTGATCAGTGACGTGGACGGTGCATGGAATCGTTGCTGGGATACAGCTTCTGATGCATTTTTACACAATGCCATTAAAACTGTTCTGCGGTTAAACAAAAACAAATTATCCATCAACACAAATCCTATAATTATTTATCAACATGTTCTGAGGATGAGTGTTTTTATAAGTGCCAGTTACTTTTATGTTTATATTCTACATTTTGTTGGAATTTAACGAGCATTCGGACGTTATACCTTCACCAGCCGCTCGAACCCTTTTGTGTCAGTTTTGTGTTTGTTATTTTGATCAGGATCATTGGGAGAGTTTCTGTTTTCATTATGATTTAAAGAAAAAAAAGAAGGAAAACCGTTGTTTGATAATAAACCCAAACACTAACTATGAGTGGAAACCTGCTTTTGAAAAATCATAAATGTTGTAAACTTATGAGCACAACTGTATCCAAACGCTGCGTGTGATTGATTTATGTTGCTGTAGGAACTCGACTGACTCCTCAAATCAGATATGTTTAGAAACAACCCAAAGACATTAAATTAGGTTTAAAAAAACATCCATAAAATAAAAACCTACTGAAGCCTACTGTGTTTCTTCTCTTCCGTTACTGTGATGCTCAGTCACTGAAGAATGTGAATAATGAACTTTAATGAATACACTGCACATGTTTCTTGTACAGAGAAGAGGAGGGTCGTCTCAGGATAAAAGCGCTGCAGAAAGAGTTACTCGACATTCGCAAGCAGAAACTGGAGGAGTGCGAGGTAATCGAGGGAGAAAACAATTATCTAGCATCGAAATTAGACATGCTGGATGGATGGATGGATGGATGGATGGATGGAGATTACATTTTTCAGATTTTGTCCATAAATTCTCTCTGAAGGAAAGATTCTCATGAGGGTTTTGATTAAATTAAAACTCTATAATCAGTCAATGCTTTGAATGATCCAGAGGCTTGAGGAGCTGGTGGCTCTCCTGAAGGAGCAGGTGCAGGAGCTGAGGGTGAGGACGAGCCGAGAGGGGACGTTTGTGAGGAGCTGTGCGGATCAGCTGGTCTTCCAGGGCCTCCAGCACAGCAAGCACAAGGAGAACCAGCTGGAGGAGGACGTGAAGGTGAGAGTGAGGCTCTGGATCAGTGATGACTGCACTCTTTGGGTTTGGGTGAGGAAAATGGATCTTTGTTTTTTTATAGACACGTCACTTGAATTGAATTGCTCCTCTTACGGCGGGGTCTTTAAACCTCACCCCTTGAGGATCAGGAAGCCTCATTTCTTTCCCTATAGTGGATCAATTCATCTGCAGTTGTTCAGTCAGTGATCTTTTACCAAATATAATGTGAAGAGCACATTAAAAGCTAAAGAAGCTCCTCACGATGGATTTGTGTGGGACCCTCCGTAGCTTTCTTCTGTTCATCTTTGAGTCTCGAGGCTAAACACCTGGTGACCTCTAAAACGTTTCTTATGACGGAGTTTTGAGTCCTCTCAGTCTCATCAATGCGTTCATCTAGTGGTTGCCTTTCCTGTGGTGGAGCTTTGAGTTCTCACTTGTCACAAGTGCAACATTAAAATACTCATCACCGAATACAAGAAAAGATATTGTTCTCATAAAATAAATTCTCACAAAATAACAAAAACAAAACCTGAAAATCAATGGGAACCGTGAGAGTTTTGGTAAAAAAGTGTTTTAGTCAGAATAAAACACCAAAAACGCTTGTACAACAAACACATTGGAAACATTTTGCCAGAGAATTCTTTCTTGTGCTCACAGATGCTGCAAAGGAGAATTGAGGAGGAACTGGATGTTCACGTGGAGATGGAGAGCTTCCTCCAACATCAGAATGCTGTGAGTCACACCATGATCTCAAACCTGCTGTTCTCTTGATAAACCTGGATCAGTGCTTCAACCATCCGTAGTCTTCATATAATTGAATCGCGTCATTCACGCTCGCTGTCCATGGACACCAGGGACAAAATTGTGGACCTGCACGTGAATGACGATGGAGCAGCAAACCCTTTCCCTTTGTTTGACGAGGTTTAATGACTGGATTAGGCTCAGACCTGGACCCAATAGAAAGCCCCCAAAACCTGGAAGATCTGGAGAAGAACGACAGGAAACGCCTGACCTTCTAAACCGTTTCTGTACCAAATGTTGAGCTCTATTTTGTGGTGTATCGAATAGTTAATCACTGAATAAATGGAAATAAAATAAAATATTGAATACATGCATGCTCCTCATATGGAGGATGTAGACGCCGCAGAGAAGATGTAAAGCTGTGTGCCAGCTGCATAGACGTGAAAGGTAGTGCCGTATTTCCTTAGCAATGCAGACAGGAGAACCCCGAGGAACAGCAGCAGCAAGAGCAGAATGTTTTACTCAGACAAACTGTTATGCCAAGCAGTCTGTGATCTCCAGTGATGAAGCAGTCAGAAGGTCTTTCCTCAGAAGAGTGAGAATGGTTGGCTGTTTAAAAAACCTTTGAAATAAATCTTTTGTGTCCAAAAGAGCTTAAAGGAGACGCTGAAGTCCTGGATGCGTCGGTTTGAGAAAGACCTAGAGGAAAAGGATCAGGAGATCACAGCTCTACAGAATAAACGGAACAGCAGCCAGATGCGCATGCAGGAGCTCTCCAGAAAGGTTTCCATCACATCTGTATCTCTGCAGAGAGCTCCCTCACTCTTCTCTACAAGCACAAACATGTCTGTGTTTCTAATGGTATGCCGTGAATGTCATCAGTGCAGGGAGATGGAGGAGGTTGTGATTGAGGACCGGATGGAGAAGGAGCGCTTGCGGGCTCAGCTGGAGAAAGATGAGAAGGAGAGAAAAGCTGCAACTAAGGTATAGCATCTGATTCACTAAAGCTTTTTTTTCCAAACAGTGGCAAGAAAAGCCTCCATCATTAATGTAAAAAAAAACAAAAACAACAACAATGATGATGATGATGATGATGATGATGATACAGTGTGAAATCATCAAAATAATTTAAATATGATTCAAATACACTTTCATTGAAATCAAATGTCTTCTGGGCTTCCGTTTGTTTCTCTGCTCAGCTCCAGGCCT
Source organism: Danionella cerebrum (assembly GCA_007224835.1). Taxonomy (NCBI): domain Eukaryota; kingdom Metazoa; phylum Chordata; class Actinopteri; order Cypriniformes; family Danionidae; genus Danionella; species Danionella cerebrum. The sequence goes on along the minus strand of SRMA01026478.1, from coordinate 263,026 downwards.
GGTGGCGAGGGATGATCGTACGCAAAGGACTCGGCTCTCCCAAGAAACCACCAAAAAAAAAAGATGGTAAAAAGGGCAAAAAGAAAAGGAAGTGAAGACCATGCGCTTAGAGCTGGAAACAGATTTATATTACACGACGCAGCATTTAAAATGTATGATGAAAACAATGCAACAACATAAAAGTGTGTTTAAAAACAAAGTGTGTGCTCCATAGATGCAGAAGATGTATTCACAGGACCGTTGTGTCATGAACTTGGAATTTCTCGTTTAAAAATAAGATGTCGACAACAATCTTTAACAAACTCAGACTGAACCCTGAAATACTTTTCTAAAATTAATTTAACAGTTACTTCAGCACCACCCAGAGCCACGGCCTCACTGATGCTGATGTGAACGAGGGTTGCAGGGCTTTACTCACCAGGATGTGTGACCCCCTTTCCCCAGAATACGCTGGAGTACGCACCTGTGACCCTAATTAAGTTGAAAAGAAAGCGCAGAAGACAAACACAGGAAGTAGTTTGACTGGACCTGTACACACTTTTGGCACTAGGTGGTGCACTGACTCCGTGATAAATTAAACTCCTCGACTATTGAGTGTAGAGGCAGGCGGCAGTATTTCAGGAGGTCCACATCTCTGCAGAGTTTAGCTGTGACCAAAGTAATTAAGGTCCTCTTAGCTCTTTGGAGCTCCTGGAGCAAATACTGAAGAAGGGTTGGAGCTACAAACCTGCAGCTCTCCGGGATCATTCGAATGAAAGAAAGCGATGAGTTTGAGGCCCAACAGTGATCCTAAGGTTACTCCCATCAGCATCAGCACCAGCACCAGCACCTTTTTATTGAACTAGGAACTCCTGCAGTGGCTTCAGTTTGAAGGTTCCAGCAGCATCCATCACTTGCAGATGAAAGAAGCTCAGAACTAACGGGACTCTTCCTTTAGTGGTAACCATCTGAAGTGAGCAATCGGAAAGAAGGGTCTTTGTCAGGGAGGAGAAGAAGCGCTCAATGGTCACATTGTCAAAGGTTCCTCTGTGAAGAGAGGAGAAGGTCTCTGCAGCATTCTATCAATCACAGCTGATTGGTGGAGGGACAGAAGCTACTCCACAGTAAACTCAATACATTCGATCTTTAAAATGCACAAATACCAGTTTTGACTTCAATACAAATTATTTCCTAAACTGGTTTCCCTGACGTCTTCCTTTCCTCAGAGTGAACCTTTGTGAACCTATTTGGGACAGAAATAATTAAAGAGGAAGAATCTCAAGAAGTTACTTCACTGCTGATGGACACTAGGTGGTGCACGAACACCACCGTTTCACAAAGATCCGTGAAAACAAGTTTAGAACCCAAGGAGGCCACTGTAACGCGAGCCGAAAACGCCTTAAGAAAACTAGACTAGACTGAGAGAAACAAAAGGATTTATTTAAAAAGAAAAAAATAATAATTTCTGTGTCATTTGCTTTCCTTCTTCTTTGGATAGCTTTCATCAGATATTTGTATATGGTTTCCCAATTGAAATAGAAATAATTAACATGTATTTCTATACTTTTCTTCTTCCGTTGCATTCAGACCCCCCCCCCCCATTCTTTTTAACGGTGATCGATATCAGAATCTGGTCTGCACAGGTGATGCTCTGCGACTTTAAGTGTTTCTCCTCCTCATGACAATCACTCAGATGTTGTTGGCATCACTCCGAAGCCAAACAGTTAATTAGTTCCATTATGTCAGGGCTGTGTCAGGGGCTGTGATCAGTAATGAGTGTTCCCCTAGTCACTGAACGCAGGAAGCTCAACCATCTGTTCCTTCTTCTGCTCCAGCTTCACCCCCAACTGCCCCATCTGCACCAGAGCACCTACAGGAGCAGGGGTGACAAGAGAGAAGAGCTTCTCATTCGAAGGAATGCATTGAGATCAGGAGCGTGAGGATGATTAGAAGATACTGGATGTACATCTTTCCTCAGACACTCTGATAATTAGCGACCTGTAGTTAAAGGAGCTTGTTGGTATGTTAATTATAGATAAGAAACTAGGTTTCTAATTCGACTCAATAACAATAAACTTCTACGATGGACTGGCGTCCTGTCCAAGGTGTACCCTGATGTGCGCTGAAGATGTGCACCAGCAGACCCTATGAATAATAAACTTTACTTCGTCTGCATCCTTTAAAGTGATTTTCAGATTTGTTTATAAATAGAAAAAGTTGCTAAAAAGTAAGAAAGAGGCCGCACACTGAACCGTTATAGCAAACTATAAATCCCTCCAGCCATTCAGCTGATAATCCAACTACCAACCACCCCCGCCACCCTCTTTCTGCCAGACCAACCAACCAGCCATCAACCACCCCCACCCCCCCAACTTCAACCAATCAACCACCCATCCCCTTTCCACCACATAGACCATCCAACCATCAAACCAACCAAGCGTCCTTATGTCCATCCGATTGACTCACCAACCAGCCCAAGAATAAACCCACAAGCCACCCCCCACTAAACCACCCTCCCACATGACCACTGTTCCTGATTCTCCATCTTAGCAGTAGAACGAGAGGAATCCACACTTCCCTCTCTGTGGGCACTTCAACTTGCTCCTCTTGAAAAGGTCGAGTAGTGGCTCTACTTCTTCAGCTACAGAGGGACTGAGCTTAGTGTCTTAGGAAGCTTCCCATTAGCCTGCAGAAGAAGGTGAGCAAGGCTCGCGCATTTGGCAGAAGTATGTTTCTAAATGTTAATATGGGATTGACATTGCAGCGAGGGGAGATTGAGATGGGCAAGACGAAATATTTATTTGGGAGAAAATCTCTCTCAAGCTACAGGACCAAAAAAGAAGGCAGCAAGATTCTCTGAGTTAATCTTGGTGTATGTGTGGTGGTGGTGGGGGGGGGGTACCTCCGGCATATGTCAGGTTAAAGTCCTCTGAGTACTTCAGGTTTGCTTGTGAGAATGAGAATGTTTCTCTGGTGATGAGTAAACCAATATTCAACAGGTACTCAATGCTCTGGGTATAAGCCAGGTGTGATATGCTCATATTTATTTGTCCGGTGACAGCTGCATTCATAAACTGCAGATTGTTTAAAGAAAGAAGACATTTTAGATGGAGTCTACTCAAAAAGTGTGCATTCATAACTTTCAAACCAAAATCAAATATTGGCAAGTCAGTTGATATTTTAGCTTAAACATAACAACCGCATCCTGCAAGAGCATTTCTCCCTCTGAAGAGAGCCCAGGCTCCTTGTGTGATGGTGAGGGTCTTTTGAGCAGAACCTCAGTGCTATGTGCTAATCAATAAAAGTGTCAGAGCCAAACACAAACACAAGGTCAGCGAGCACCTAAACAAGGCCTTGGGCAGAATATATCTGCACCTCTCACCATCCGTCCCTCTGGGTGACAGCTTCTTGGGTCAAGCTGTCCCAGCCTGGACTCCTAATTTACGAGCCTCTGTCGCCGGGTCTTCTTCGTGCTGTTCCTTTCATTTATTTTTGATGAATCTGACCTCATACGGTGAGTGTGCGAGTCCTGTGATCTTCACTCATCAAGGAAACATGTCCAGCCTGCTGAGATGTGGAATTAAGCCTCAAAAAGAAAAGTGTCGCATTGCAAACTCCATCTGTTTAAGTCAAGTATTAGTCGTCCAGCATCCGTTCTAACATTGGGTTTTAACTTTTCACCTCTTTGTTTCATACAGATTCTCTAGAAGATTCTGTTAATGCACAATTGAGCACATGCAGCTGAGGGTGATCAGTGGAGTGCACTTCCTTCTCGTCTCAGGGATTCCATGCAATGCTGAAGTATCGTTTTTTTTGTCCCAATTCAGCGATGGTTCGGCCACTACAAGTGTGTTGACCCAGAGCTCAGGACTCATGGGCGTTATCTCGAAGCCTGGTGAAGCAAACAGGGAAATGTTTCTGAGATAAGCACTAAATGAAGCAAGCCTATTAAGCGTGAAGGAGTCACTGAGAGCCTAATGGTTAATAGACGTGTTTGCATGGTTTAAGGATCATTTGCTTAATAATTAGCACCGGCTGGGGGTTTGTTTGCAGAGATTTCCTATCAGTTTCTCGGTGAGCGCACCAGCTGTTGAGTGTGTGTCGCTGGATACAAGCATGCCTTAAGGTCTGTCGAATTAAAAGCTTGAGATGCAGACGGCGCCCCGTTTTAACAGTATCTTGTTTTGAACACGCAATCTAATAAATAGCAAAAAGATGTATAAAATGTAAAAAGCACATTTATCCAGGCCTTGCAGCATCTCCACGCATGAGACAGATCTCTAGATGTGCAGAGGGTCATTTGTACTTTTAAAACGGGATGTTTTCATTAACTTTGAGAAACGAAACTCGGCAGATTTCATATTTTTCACAGAATGAACACGTCGCCGCTGCTCTTTGCTTGAGAACACAATGCTCCTTTTCTACCGGGAAATGTTTGCTTTGGCTAATTGATGGCTAACCAGTAATCTACTCACTCTTTAATCACTGAGTAATCACTGATGACAGACTCAGAATATTTGCTGTGTGTGGTTTCTTTATGGAAGTAACAGCTTTAATCAGATTGATATCAAACATGTGCAGTTAAAACATGACATTTACAACATCAGGCCATAAACCGGCTCAGAGTGATCAATACACGAGATGATTTACTGACGCAGACTCCTGCAGCAGGGAGCAAACACTGCTCTCACTGTCAGGAGCGTCTTTATCCGAATAATGCAACTAAATATCTCCTCGGAAAGCTTCATTACACGTCTTCACCCAACGATGAAGAATTTCTGCTCCATTCCATACATTAGGAAGTGATGCTTCTGCTGTTGCACTTCGGTGTGAATAAACTGCTTCAGCCTTTGAAAGAGGAAGTTTTTTTAAAGTAAACCATTGTTTTTCTAGTTGCAAGTCACACTTTAGCTTATTGATGATGCAAAACATGGAACGTAACAAGCTTCCAGCCGTGAACTTGTACAATGCTCATTTTGAAAAAAAATCCATGAAAAGATCAAAAATGTTGCATGATAGTTTGTATTGTTTTACTATGAGGTAACAAACACGTTTAAACATTTTGATTCTAATTGTGGTACTTGGACAAGTCAAATCTAGCTGGGCCAGAAACAAATGTTCGGACTCAGTTTGAGCTCACGATCAGACTATGACCAGACTTTTTGTTTTGGTGTTATATGCTCCTGCGACAATCCTCACCAGAGACATGAAATACTAAAAAGAGCAAATGATTTTCTTCTCAAAATGTTGCTCAGCATCTGCGAAGGTCAGGTTTCTGTCGGCTACACAATCCAAGGGTCTGTATGTTCATCGTGGTGTGTTTTAAATCCTCCTTAGTCACACCACACAGATTCACAGATGTATTGATTGCTTCCTGGTGTCAATGAAAGCACCGGCTGATGAAGCTGAGTGTGCGAGTGGCTGAATGGTGACCAAAACACGGCCTGATCAATCAAAGGCAGGGCTAATTGATCGGTGGGCTCTCACCATTATCCTAAGAGAGCGTGAATCTGAGAAACAGAAGTGAAGAGCAGCACGGCGTCTTCACACGGTAAGAGAGCTGCACCATCAGAGCGTTTACTGTTGTGTGTCTGTGTGGGAGATACGGTGGCCAGGAGAGGCCAAATGTGCTGAGCTTTTTAAGAAAGCACAAGAGAAAAACACTTCAACGAATGAATTCTGAAACATGCAAATCACTTGCAAATAAAGCTCTGCAAACAGCACAAACCACAAAGGAAGTTTTTTCACGAAGACATTAAACATCATGAACCCAACCGGGATCCGCTTTCCTGTTGCTTCTGCTAAGAACGCTCAGCGGTGGAGGTCTGGAAATAGTAAAGGTGAGTTGCTTTCAATCCTATCATATGATTTCATTGTCATCATGAGAACCATCTTTGTCACAGAAGTCAGAGAAAAAGATTCTGGATGGGTTCATCGTATTTAATGTCCCCTTGAAACTTTGCAAGTTGTGGTTTGTTCTCTTTGCAACACGTTAATCTATCTATTCTGCTGTCGAACCAATGAAACTGTTTTTCTCTTTGAGATGCTCTTCATCTTTCATTTTTGGAGGGGGGGTGATGGGGAGGAGTCAGAGAGACATTGGTAAGGGAAACATTTTGCTGTTCCTCCAAGATTATAAAGTTAAAAATATACTTTATTTATCGATTTATTTATTAGCAGCAAAGCTAGAGAATGCGAGAGAGAGGCTGGAAAGAGATTCTATAGAAGTGCTATTCTATAGATGTTACATGGATAGGATTGTCCCTCATCAGAGGAAGACAGTTCAGAGTGGAATGTAGGGGTCTGAAAAACTCCACAACCAGATTTCTTTATCCTTAAAGGAGACCAGGTCTCAGGATCTTTGTATGCAGAATGGAAGTGGCTGCTTAGCTCCCCAAAAGTGCTTGTGTACTAGGATCTTTTTGGTCTATTACAAATAAAGAATAAATCAATTGAAAGTAAAGTTTGGTTTGTATTTTACAGATTTCAGCTTTAATGACATTTTACAGAATGAGAGAACATTTTTCAATTTGAGTGAAATTAAATAAACAAAACAAGCCGATTGTAACGGATGCAGGATCTACGTTTACTGAATCTGACGAGGAGAATTCGCAGAGACACGTCAAATGTGTCCAGATGTGTTTGCAGATCGAGGAAGTCCCCGTGTGAGCATGTCAGAGGCTTTGAGAGCACTAAAGAACGGAGTGTTTGAGATGGAGATTTGACACACGGCGTGAAGGGCCTCCTCTTTCTTTCTTCTGCGACGCGTGTGAGGAGAATGGAGCACACGGAGGAGGCCGTCCAGCGTGAAATCCCAGCACTCGTCTATTGTGTTTGTCTTTTACTCTGGCGAGAGGCACCTCCTGCACGGAGGGGGTCGAGGGGTGCTGGAGGTCACCATCATGGACGCACACTCGCATCACCCGTGAGCTTTTATAGGGAAGCACGGACCATCCATCATATAACAGACGTACACATAGAAACTGAAACACACCTTTTCTGTGAAAAACACCTGCTTAATGGTTTTATAGTTTTTTTTTATCCAGTAGCTAAATATTGGTGGATTTGGAACATTGCAGGAATTTCAGGCAAAAGTTCTTCCAGACTAGAGAATAAATTGTTATTCATCACCATCACTGTTTAATTGATTAGTTCCTAATAAAAATATTATTGGAATATATTACATTATGGAAATCTCGGATCCTTGATGTTGTGGCCTTTGCAAAGGGGCTTGTTACTGCTGATTACTTCTAATATTTCCTTCCAAAATGGGTCTTAATATTTGAGAAAAAGTGTTGGTACTCAAACTTTATAATGTAACATAACATTAAAAAAGATTTGGATTAGTAGGAATAAACAAATGACGAAAGAGATTAGATCTGATCAATCGATAAAATCTGCCCCGAACAACAAATAACTTGTTTTAGAATGTGCGCATGCATCACCCTCTTCTTTAGTGCATTACACAGTTTTGACAAGAAAGTTGCCAGGAATTCCTAAGTTTCTGGAGTTTTTCTGACAGGTTTTCCTCGTTGCTCGCATGAAAAGCCTCATTGTTCGAATCGAGCGCTTGTCGTCCACTTCTCAAGAGCTCTAGCTGTAAATACGGCAATTTGACTGGTGGAAAGTAGCTTTGACAGCAGCTAAACAGGACCGAAGCACAAACAGAAATCAATAGCAAGCTCCTGTTCGCTGCGGCCCTCGTCTCTGGATCCACACAAGCAGCTGCTCCTCAGGAAAACAACATGGACTCACATGAAGGGGTTTTATAGTGAAAGGATTGATGTAGAAATGCAATCTATTGGCAGGGTTTTTAAAATTGCGTCTCATTATTGATTTCGCCCAACAGCGCCAGAGAAAACCTGAACACATGCATTCGGTCTCTTTTACATCAGGTAAAGGTTTCTCTGCGAGCAGGAGATCCTCGAAACACAGGTTGATGCAGAATTATTGTCGAGTCAGACACGGTCTGCTGTCTGAAGAAGCTTCAGATGAGGCGCTTGTAGATTTTATCTCTGAGGAGGCCGTTCTGGATCTATTCTCATGTGTTTCCAAACGAATATAAGAATTCTCTAATTATTAAACAGATGTAGAAACACTGGGTTTCTTGAGATGCATTTTGTGTTTTTACCTAATGTTTCTGAATGAACTACTTGCTCCGAGCCTCGTGATGCACTTCCTTTCTGAAATATACAGCCAATATACAGTCTTTTCCTGCATGACAGTTTCCTCCGTCCTGTGGAAGCTATTTTAATTCTAAATTCAAATCAAAGTTTTGAGAAAAAGTAAATAAAAATGCAAATGCAAAATGGAGTTTTGAGAGAGAGCAGCAAGTAAAAATCAGTAATTCAACAATCACAAAAGAAACTGCAAAGTAAAAAAAATAGGTTTCTTTAATTTTGGCTCTTTTAGAACCTTTGAATTTCCAAAGTAAAAATGTTCTTCACAAAACATGTGAAAATGAAATTTTGATCTGCGAAAAATTCACTCAAATTTTGTGTTTGTGAGTCAGCTGTGCGTTTCATTTGCTTGTGACCATGAATATTCATTAGGTGTGTTCGACTATGAGCACCACGCTACTTTTAAAATAAGAATTTACAATAATCATATTTTAAAACGTGCGCGAGGATCATTTTGTCCCATTTCTGTTTATTTCAAGGCGAGACCCAACACATCAGAGAAGCGATAACGTGAGCTGCGATGCTCTGATTTGGCATCTAGAGTAATGTTTAGTTGTGCTAAAGGAGTCTCTTTGGAGTT
>SRMA01026478.1:217858-252858 GCA_007224835.1 Danionella cerebrum | reverse complement strand
CCAGAGCTCAGAGTCCTGCTCGATCCGCAAACAAACGCTTGTCCATCACGGTTTCTGCTCGAGATCCATGTTACCTTCAGTGCTTTGTCTTTTAGAAAAAATTGATACAAGTGAAAGTTATCTACCTGCTTTTATGTCATTTTGATTAGAAAGGTTTAATTTTAATATAAATATAAATAAACATCTTGAAATGATCAGAAAATATAATTTTTTTCCCTGTGATGTAACATCTCACGAAATCAAGAAAAAATAGTGTCTAAAGATGTTTTATAAAAATCCAATCTCTTTATAATAACAAAACATGTCATTGTAACAAAATAATGTCTCACAATAACAATAAAAAATATTTATTGAAATGAGACGAAATGAAATAAAGTTATAAAGCCATGAAATAAAGCCAGTGTAAATGTAAAACTTTGAGTTAAATTAACACCACATTAGGTTTGAACGCTTGCTTCAACTCGTCACGTTTAGCACTGTTTAACTCTATTGACACCAGCAGTGTTGGTTTAACACCGGGAAATAGTCAAAATCAGATATTAAACTTTAAAAAACAAAGGACACAACCCCCCTTAACGATTGAAAATATATTATTTTTTTCAGACTGAAGATGTTTGTGTTAAAAATAAGAGCATTTCATTTTTTTACAGTGTTCATTTATTAAATAGCATTTAAGATTTAGATTGAGGAGTTGATTTTTATCTCAGATAGCTTTAAAAAACAGCAATAATTAATCTACTGTAAAACAATAAAACTCAGCATTTTTTATGTTTTAGTGAGATTTTGAGTTTTCTAACAGTTCTATAATTTGAGGTGCTCTAAAATAGAAATGAAACTATTAATATTTTAATCTCAGTTCAATTAAGAACAAAAGAATCGTGATTCAAACACCGAATCAGACACTGCATCGTTAGTTATGAACGGTAAACATTCAGTGGTCGTTATCTTCTCAATGGTCCTCTGGTGTAAAGTCTATAAAAGATCTGAAAAGATCTTGGCGCTTTTGTTTTCCGTTCGCTTCTTCACCGAGTGTGAGTTTGTACTGGTTCATCCCTGGTTTAAGGCACAGGACACATCTATGTTTATTGCTGTAGGCTGAGGGGCTATGGGAGCTTCTCTTTGTTCAAAATGCGAGCGACTGACACAATAAACCCCTCTGTTCATGAATCTTCCAGCTGTTTTGCTGTACATCTTTCCTAAATGCCATTTTTCTTGTTTTTAAGTGGACTGAGGTTTCAGAGGGGGTAGGGGAAGAGCAGGGGGTGGTTCTGTCCATCTGTTCCTGCAGATACGCCGCTAGAGCAGTGACCAGCAGTGATGGTCCTAACTGACAGAGGTCAGGATGACCCTTAACCTTCTGGACGCTTGCTGAGTGCACTGGACATCTGGGGAAAGCTGTCTCTAATAATCCTGCACAATATGCTCCGCCACGTGCTCCGGCTTCCTTTATTTCAACATAAAGAGTGAAATCTGAAGGACTAGTGTCGTATTTTATGAGCAGTGTGTGCTCGGCTCGGTAATGGACTGTAAGCGAGGATTCGAGGTAATTTATTCATCCCTGCAGCTGTGATTGCGGATGAATCAAGAAAACCTTCATAATCTTCATTTCCTGGTAATAAAAATAAACAGCTAAACTGATTAAATCAAATGAATTTCCCACATTTTATCTATACTTTACAGTTATAGCCTACGTTAAAAAAAAAACTTGTAAAAAGGCTTTTTTTTGAGTCAATGTTCACTGTCCGAAGTGTTCATGCTTCTTGTATTTGGAGGACGTAACGTTTCAATGTGAATCAAAAGAACTGTTTGTTTGGAGTTTTTACAAAATTATACGATAAAAGAGATATTTGTTGGTAATCAAAACCAAATGTAATTTTGAGAAATAAATACATATATCAATTAAATTAACTATTTGTTGGAAAGAGTAAAATGTAATAATTAAATTGCTTTGTGTTTGAAACTAATTTCTATTTAAAATATATACTGCAATATATTGGGATTTATTACACAATGTGATATTTTTAAAAAGATAAACAAGCTATTTCATGTCTTTTTTATGAAAAATTAGAAATATATAATTAATTATATAATATAAAAGAAAAGAGCTATTTGCTGGGATTTGATAAAGATTGAAATAATTATGAATCAAATGTATTATATAGTTTTAAATCTTTCATAGCAATCTGTATTTAAAATGTACTTTTTAATATTATTGACATTAGTAATAATTAATCAAATTTAATTCCTTTTTAAAGAAAATCTCAGCTCATCCCAACCACCTTATCCAAATCCGTCGAGAAGACTTTCTTTTAATCACAGTTATTATCTTTTCTAAACATTGTTTGAGATGTTACAAACCTTACGAAACCGGTCATGGCCCTTTATCCCGTCCTTGATTTCCCCGCGTTGTGTAACACATTTGTTTTTTTTGTGTGTGTGTGTTGATCGACATTTGTATCGTCATTGACTCATTGGACAAAGGCAGAAGGTGATTATTAAAGTTATTTATATAAAGTTTATATAAAGTTATTACTGTAGCATAGTTGCTACAGTGCTCGTTTGTAGCATTAGCATAGATCTGAATCAGGGTGTTGGAGTTGTCAGAGTCGAGAGTTGATTTGGATGTTGGAGTTGCTCATAAACAGACGGGTTTTAAGGTTGCTGAGAGGCTAGCTGTTAATACTCAGACACTTAGCTTTGCAAATGTGCTAATGAACAAAATCTATTGGTCAGGGAGATGCTGAGCAGAATGACCAGAACAGACGATGGCATGTCTTCGGTGGAACTACGGTGGTTTCTGGGTGTTCATGGTGAGGTTTCCTGATGATCTTTGTGGGGTTGATACAGTAGGCTGAAGCAGGTCAAGGGTCATGGCCCTTTGGAGGATATGGGAGGCCCCTGACCAGCAGATCGGGGATGTGCTTGAGGGGTGTGGCGCACAGTTGTCAAAGGCATGATGTGCATTTACTGAAACAAGACTCACGGTTCCTGAGCAAACCAAGATTCAAGGTCCAATTAAACAGATCATCTCTGCTGTTCACTTCACCTACTATCTATGACACATCTCAATAAATTTAAGTGGGAAAATGTGCAAAAAAGGTGATAAACCGATGCTGAGGGGTTTATAACGGAAATGCACCAGCAACTATTTCATTTCTTCCTTTCTTCACTAGAATTGTGCAACTGTTCTTCAGATGAAGCCATCGTGTTGTCGACTGTGTTTGGGCTTGAAACAGAAATGTAAATGTAACGTAATGCTCCACGTTAACCTCCTGATTGTCGAGCAGGGCACTCCCCTGGTGCATATAAGCTTCACTTGTTCAGTTCAACCTCAGCTGTCACACTATTTCCTTGCCCTGAGCTCAAGAGCTGGAACCTGCATCTCCTTGCCTGGTTCAAGTTCTTTCCTCCCATCATCTTCTCCTTCATGTGTGGAGTTTTATTTCTTTGTATTCTCTGTATATTCTTGTATTCTTCTGTCAGCCACAGTGAAACATATCTTGTATGGGATGCTGTGAACCCCTCCCTGACGATGCCTCAGATTGCTGATTATTATAAAAACAGGAATCTTTCTAACATTGTTTGTCCACCCAGCATCGCTTTCATGTAACCGCCAGCCAGTCTGGCATCAGACTGCCGAGTTTTTTGGCTTGGTCATTTTATAAGAAGCTCACAAGCCGAAAAAGTGCCGGCAGCCGTGCTGTACGGTGTTCTTGAGTGGCTGAAGTTGAGGAACTTTGTTCCCAATGATCCGTACTGGGTTTCCCACAGGTTCATGCTGATTTGAGAGTCACTCTGTTATCCTTCGCTGCCGTCTCTCTTCTTATTAACACAGCATTGAGACGGTTTTACCGAATACATCGGCTTATAGCCAGAGGCCTTGCTCGGAGCAGCAGATTTCATCAACAATAATGAAGATCGCTGCTGAATAATGAAGTCCATGTCTATCTTCTATCTTTTATATAACCATAACCAAGCAATTAAAAGTGCTGCTCCTCATCTCTTGTGCTTTGTCTCTGTTCCCGTGACCTGTTGCACTGAACAGATAGATCGGTGCATCTCATTCAAACTCTGTTTTGTGCCAGAGTCTCTGGTGATGGCAGGTGGTTCCGCCTCAAGAGAAGAGACAACCAGCCGCGGTTCGTTTTTAATAATCAATCCGACAAGGACAGGGACAAACCCTTCATTTCTGATCATCGCAGTAATCTGCCAGCCTCGAGAAAACGCCACACAAAGATTTCGCTCCATGCCTCATTTGATGGCCATGTTTTGAGTGCATAGGAAAAGCCTTTGAGGATGAATGTCCTTTATAGCAGCATAAAAACCAGTCTAAACCTGTAGAGCTCAGCGTCTGATGGATATGAGTTTTTCACCGTTTTATCTGTCCATGAACCACAATATCGTACTCAAAGGATCAACCATGGAGCAGACGGTCCTGAAGTGTGTGCCGGAGCAGTTGTTTTCCTGATCCAAGGACAGAGCGGGACTGAAAGGAGAAATAAACAGACAGAAGATTCGAGGCTCAGCTCAGGGTCATAAAGAGTGTCGTAACATTTCTTTCGATGATGCGTTCTCTTTAGAGCTGCTGTGGTTAAGGGCTGTCTTTATGGGTACATCCAATGTTTGAAAGCACCCACTGCAGCACCCACTATTCCTTGCAGATCTGCTTGCAGGAGAGTTACACAGATTTGGAAAGGGAGCGTGACCTTTAACTAGACTCCACTTTGGTTAAAAGTGCCATACAATTTAACTGTTAAAGCATTTGTAATAAATATTTGAGCCCTCTCTGCTAGCACTGTTACAATAGAAATCATAAAAAACGTCTTTGAATCAAAACGCACCGTTTACCCCCCTTCCTCCCACAGACATGCTCTCACCACGCCCCCTGCTAAACAACTCTCACCTGTCAGCTAGAATTCGGCAAAGAAATAAACACTGAGCGGCGCTTTGAAACAGTGTTAATGCCTATTAGATTACAACCGACAGAAAACACACTTTCTCTGCAAGTTCTTCGGCACGGGTTGAAATTTAGGCTTGCAGGGCTATTTATTAACAAAGCTTTGGAGTACTGGGATAAAACTCGGTGTGTTGGTTGAAAACCATAAACTGACGATGTCTGCAAAGTTTCAAAGCAGTGCCTTTTAGTCGTCTCGAGATATTGGGAAAATCTGATCGTCGAGTATATTTTATTTTATGTTAGTAATCAGATTATTCTCAATTATACTAAACTGCTTTCCTGTGGCACAGTTGGAAAAACACTATGCTAGCAACCCAAAGATTGTGGGTCCAAACCCCAGGGAAAGCAGGAACTGGTGAAATGTGGTCACTCTTTCAAAATGTAAGTTGCTTTTGATAAACACATCGGCCAATTGCATAAATGTTAACAGTGTGGATTTGTAAATCACATTCCTATAATTGTTTTTTTGTAAAAAAAAGAACATGTTTTTGCAAGCTTCATGCATGGATGAGGTTCATGTCACAAACTGATGTAAGAGATACTGGATTACTGCAATCCAACATTTCCTTGGTGTGCAGCCAGACTCAGCTGATCCAGAGCTCAGCTGCTTCTCATGGTGCCAAGGAGAGCAATGTCACTCCTCTCTCCGGCGAACTTCTACAGAGCTACGAAGGAATCTGCAGTCTGGGTGCAACAGTACAGGAGCTGCACTGCACAGGACACAGGAAGGGCTCAGCAGGTGCTGAAAACAGCACAATGGATTGTGGGAAGCTCATAGCACTTTTCTCTAACCCATACCAATCCGTTCAAGTGCACACACACACAATAGTGAACAAACACAGTCACCACACCTTCACATGATTGAACAAGAACCTTCTGATCACCAGCCAATCATCTCCAATCATAATCAGCTTTGGTTTCATGGTTTGGGGCCTTCAGTTGATCCTTACAAGTGTGACGTTACAGTAACATAAAGCTAGGAGCAACCCGCTGTAAGTGGAAGTCCAGTTTTGGAGGGACTTTGATCAGATGAGGAATGCAGCAGACAAATGCATCACATTTCCTCCGGGTTCAGCTGTTTATATGAATTACCTTGAAGAGAGTTCATTTAGTGCTTTTCTCGAGCCTGTTTTAACACAGGATCCTTTAATGCAGACGAAATGAGATTTAGGCCGTATTTTTAAACTAAATTACATTTGTAGAGACGCCACCCCTGTCTCCGAGTGAGGGACCTGGATCCTGTTCCACTCGCCCGCCACAACTAATTAGAAAAGCACAGAGAAAAACAAAGAGACACTTGCAATCCAAACCGTGAACCTGCACTTGTTAAAACGCTCTGACGCAGCACCGACTCGAATAGTTGAGGCCGGGCAGAAATGATGAGCCAGAGCATTCTCTTTGTTATCCCCTCGCAGCGCTGGCTCCTGTCAATCTTTAATGAGTCCTGCTGCTCTTGTACGTCTCTGGGTTCTGATTCGACTCGTCCCAGTAGATTTGTCCATCCCAAAAAGTCCTGTTCACCCCATCAACGGGTCTTTGAACATTAAAGCCGGAGAGTGTTTAATTATGCATCCTGGTCAAGTCTGAGGCAGTGAGAGCAAATTCTGCAGATGAAAGAGAATAAACAATCTGATTTACCTGGAGTCTCCGCAGCAGCGGATTAAACACGGGGTGAAAGGTCACGGCAGGCGCTGTGCTTAATCAAACAACAGCGGATTCTGTGCAAAACAAGGTCTAAAAGCACCAGAGAGGATAAAGAAAACTATTCAGGAGTAAAACTAAATGAAATGCTGGCAATAAACAATGTGCTTTTGTACCTTGTGACTCTTCAAAATGTTGTTGTTTTTTTTTTTTTTTTTTTAAGAAGACCTGCTTGAACAATGAAAATGAGCTCGGGTCAATGTTAGGGTTAGGGATGTATTCATGGTTTCAAATGGATCAATACATTTCTTGTCTTTAAAAAGCATAATTAAACTAATACTGAGCAAATTATTTTGTTGTCCTGTTCCAAGAAAATGCTTTTTTTAAATAATTATTATATTATTATTATTTATATTATTCATCTTTTGTTTTTAACAAAGAAATGTAAAGGGGTCGTGAACTCAAAAACAAAACCTTTATCAGTTCACATCTCACAAATAGAGTTTCAGAATTCAAAATATCTTAGTTTACTTGAAAAACCACTTTTATTGGAGTGCCCTCGAACATAAGTCGTCAGTTTGATCTAAAAAGACAGAATTTCTGCGTGTGACACGCTTTTACCGAGACTCTCAGTGATGATTCTCGAGAACGTGCTGCACAAAGCTCATCTTAAGATAATTATCGATACATGACCTTCAAGCCTACTCCCACGGATGCGGACTGTGCGTGCACGGGCAGATAGATTCTCATATATGTGCGGGTGCAGGAGAAAATATCTATTTGTGGGACAAAATAGATGCAGGAGCTGGCAAACAAACGGAGAGGAGACCCAAAGCTGAAAAAAAAAACAAGAACATTATCTTCTGGAAAGAGAAACAGTTTGGAGGAATCCTCTTATTGAGAACGAGCAGCTTTGCGACAAAACACGAGAGAGAAAGAGAGAATTTCTAGCAGCTGTAGGAAGAGAGAAAGAGACAGACACAGACTGTAACAATTATTTCATTAAAATTATAAAAAAAATTAAAGCACAGATTATTTACATTTATAACTCTGCCATTTGCATATGTGGAAGCTTCATATAGATGTGCAGGGGTATTCCCTCCTCTTTTTATGAACTAATGAATATTTCTATTTCAGGGAGCTTCCTCATGTGTAAAATATGCTGAGGTTCAGTGAATACATGACACTCCGTAATCCTCAAAATCAGCCAATGAGAGAACAGCCCCCAAACACCTGATTTTTGTTTTAAAAAAGGACCAAACAACAACAACAACAACAAAAATCAACAAAAATCTTTTGGACCCACGCCATAAAATATTTCAAGTTGATTTGTTTTCTAGCGGAATAATAAACAACATGCGGGCGCTGTTTAAGTCGCAGATGCACACCGCTGCCATAAAAGTCCCTTTTATTGATCGCTGTGTGTTGCTTTGGAGGAGGAGTCAGGAAAGGTCCTCTACCAGCATCACAAGCGACTTGAACTCAAAGAGGAACAGCTCAGAGCGCTGAAACCTAAGCAGCACTCCTTCTTGAATTATTCGTATCATGCTCCGGGTGTTTCAGTTTCATCGTCTTGCCAATAAAACTCTACATATGGCTGCACTTGATTCAGAAGCTGCAAGACCAGGCAATCGATGACTCTGTACCAAACTGAATTATCCCCAGCTTCATCAGGCGAATCCATGTCCGTTAATAAACTGCACTTTCTGTCTCCGTCTTTGCATCCCATCATCTGTCCATATGGACCGTACCGCTGACGTCTCTATTCTTCTGCGGCTCAGTCAGGGCTATTAGGAGTCTAATTACACTCACACAGGGAGCTGTTTGATCTGGCGCAGGGCCCTGCTGCCATTGTGAGGCCGAGCAACCGTTTCCTGAGGCCCCTCCGAGGCTATTAGAGTGCGCAAGTGGACACTAGAGGGCAAGCTGAAGACGTCCATCTCAACCCACAGTAGCTATACTCTCACAGCAAAACGCTCAAGAAGCAACCCTGAGCAAAGTGAGGATCAGTCCTGCACCACGACATGTTCTGAGGTGTTCCTCAAAAAGTAGTATTGTTTAAAATACACAAACATTTGGCAACAAAAAAACTCTTCATAGGCTGGAACAAGGGATGAAATATTTTGTATTTTTGTCTAAATAAACAGCTCGGATATTTTTTAACATTTAAAAATGATTTTTTTTTTTTGAGAACCTCTTGCAAATGTCCCTTTAGTGGTTGTTTCGTTAAACCCCAGTTTACCCCACTGCTGATGCCCTAGAATAATTGAGGTTTAATGTATCTTCTATTCTCCCCCTTCCTAAGCAAGAGATTGATGTGATTGGGGATGTAAGGATGTAAGAGGAAGGCGCTGTGGTTGGAAAGCCCTGAGCATGACTATGCAGCTACACGACGGTGAGGATCTAATTAGGGCTGGAGCACCAAAGCTTCGTAGAACCCTGTTGTAATTGCTCATATATTATTTGTGGCTTTTGTGAGGGTCTAAACATGCTCCAAAAGTCTGGAATGGAAGATGGGGTGACCAAGGGACCAAGACATGCAAAAAAGTCAATTTGAGCGAGTTTCCAAAACAAACAGGAAGTCAGTTATTTTCTACTTAAATTTATTTTGTACTAAATTTGCAAATTTAGAACAACTCCAGGCCTCGTACTTGACCAATTTCTGAAAGTCTCTTCTACAGACCTTTGGAATTTTATATTGTGGAGCTTTTTTGATTTCGTTGATCATTCTTGCGGTTCTTACGATACTTTGGCCGAAACAATTTTAGGATGAAACTTACCAAGTGTGTTAAGTGTCCATGTATGAAAATGCTCGCACAGCTGATGATGTAAACTGTAGCGCCACTTAGTGACCACTTTCTGTGAAAAAAAACGTGCACTTTAGAAATGATCTAAAGAATATAAAGTGTATTATAGCACCAGTGCCCTATGCTTCTCTTTCATTGTTCCCGGCTGCTGGAATAACTTTCTCGTTCTAGACTCTCTCAACTTAAAAAACAATAAATTGGAATAAATCTACACGACTATTATAGGCGACCCTTTAATGCAGAGTTGTCAAACTCAGGGTTGCCATGAACTTCCTTTTTCGTCCCTCTTCTTCCTTTTCAGGGTCACAGGGTTCTGCTGGTGCACTTTGAGGGAAATCCCGGACAGGTTGCCAGTCCACCACCGAGTCAGCAAACAATCAACATGGAATAGATTCTTTCTTCATAACGGGTTAAATATAACATATTTTTTATCTCTTTTGCTCATCGAAGGGGAAAAAGAGATCAAAGAAATGTTTTGCGCCAGTTTTGGACTCTCCATGACATGTTTGGAACACCACACACCTCCCAAACACCACACAACGAGCTCTGATTTGTTTTGGAAACAGAATAAAATACACTTTACTGCTTGAACCCTGGGACATCTGAGTCTGAGCTCATCGTTTTAAAACCCAAACATGATCGAGAACTCCTGCAACTCCTGAAATAATGCCAAGTGCTCCACTGGGATTGGCTCATGGGCAGAATATTCTGGGTTCCATGGTAAAGGATGAAAACAATACTGTCTCAATCTTGGGTTTTAGGATAAAGATAGATTTTAAACATCTGCCATTCTCCAAATGGACTGTGTTTGCTCTTTGAGCTCAAGCAACTTCTCTCCAGTCAGCTGCTTCCTCTGGAGTTCCTCTGGAACCCTAGGGGAATTTGATCTTCTTTCATTTTAATCATTTTCTCTAGAATCTTGAGCTTTTCTTTACAATCTTTATTTTTAGTTGTTGTTTTTGACCACTGCATTTTTTTTTACCTCGCAATCGAATCTGAAAAGATGATCGAATAGCTCGATGCTAGCGTAGTTAGAAGAGCATCAGCAGGAGGTGGATAAACAAGGTTTTGGCATCTCCCTGCATCCATGATAAATGCCTCATCTCTCTGGGTCCTGAACAGGTGTTTCTTTTCAGAGCCGTTCCTCTGTTGAGTTCTGCTAGAAAGCTGTATCGACCAATCAGCATTCAGCAACATTTTTGCTCCACGGTTCACCGTGCACCATGTTGACATCTGCTCTGCACCAGAGTCCAATCCC
This sequence comes from Danionella cerebrum, assembly GCA_007224835.1. Classification (NCBI taxonomy): domain Eukaryota; kingdom Metazoa; phylum Chordata; class Actinopteri; order Cypriniformes; family Danionidae; genus Danionella; species Danionella cerebrum. The sequence continues at coordinate 242,195 of SRMA01026478.1, read as the reverse complement.
GGCCTCTCGGGGTCCTGAACAGGTGCATCTGCTCAGAGCTGCTATTATGAATTTATCTCTGCTAGAATGCTGTATTGACCCCTCTCCAACCACCAGCGATTAATTTTCTGATCTGTATTCAACAACATCTGCGTTCATGAAGTCACAGTAACGTTTCCTTTGATCTGCAAAGTGACTCAAGGCGGAATAAAGCCACGTTCTCTCTCTTGATCACGCAGGAAGGCGAGCTAGATTAACTGAGCTTCCGCTGAGCCCTTTGTGAGGCCAGCTCCAGCATTGTGTGTTTGCGGGATGAAGCCACCGGGGGGATGAAAGGGAGCAGGCCTGGGGTGGGCGAGACGAGAGGGGCCTAATGAAGGAAGATTAGGAAACAGTGATTTGGCTCTCTGGCGGACGCCAGCCATTATGTTCTATTGTGGCAGAGCAGCACGAGCCAAAAGCTCCGGTGGAGAAAGAGAACATGAACGGCTTGTGGCGTAGTGTTGAAGGGGTGGCCGGGCCCCTCCCATCACACCCCCAAACTCGTGCCCCACTGGCCTGCTGCTATTCAACAGTTGCCATTTGACTCTGACAAGATTTACATGGGAGCAGCTGCCACTGGTCCCATTGTGTGCAGGCCGGCACGGGCTGGGGTGATCGAAGGGAGGTACTGGCCCAGCGGTGTCTGAATGTGGGTCAATGCGGGTGCAGGTGCCCGGAGTGTGTCGGCTCTTTGTAACTGTGTTAACTGTGTCTGACAGAAGGACACATGGTGACTCACAACGGTTGACTCCAGAACGTCTGAGCAAACGCGGAGCGGGTCCCTAAACTTGGACGTTACGAGGAGAGATGGGAAGGAAATGTTTGCAGATGGTTACGTTTAGCTTTCGAGTGGATGCAGTGAGTGACTGGGAAAGCTGAAGTTCAGTTTTAGGAAAAATGAGAATAAACATGAAAGTGTGACGAGAGCACATCAACAAGCTGCTTTTTTCTCTACTGGAAGGAAGCTCGAATCCAATACATCTTTATGTTTTACTTAGAAAGTAAACGATGAAGTAAAGCTTTTGTTTTCGTCAGAGCAAAGAATAAAAATGTTTATTTTATTGGAAAGTGTAAAGGAAATGTTTTATCCCATAGTATAATTTTTAGCTAGAAAGTAAAAGTTTGGCAGATCAAAACTTTCTTTGCATAAAAAAAAGATTAGTCTATCATTTCAAATTTTGATTTAAGACACATCTTCCAGGAATCTGTCATGAACTGCCAAAACCTGCTTTCACAAGATTCCCGACAGGAAAAACAGCAAGAATTCAAGCTGTTTTCCACAGAGAATTCAGTTGCCATGGAGATTTAAGCTGATCTGAATAGCTTCATGCTCTCCTATGTTGATCCATGAAACGACGCTCATTTGCATAGCAGAAATATTAGCCACTGATTGAAAGCGAGTGATGGATTTTCAGCCCCTTTTTCACGAATAGTCCTTGTTAGTCATTGAAAGAAAGGTAAGAGGAAGGCGTATGCTCAGAGGTTTCCATCGACATCTGAAATTCACACCGAACAGAAGCTACAAACTGTGATGGCACAGTATAGGAATGAGAGATGTATTATTTAATGGCTGTGTTTCATTCTGAAGGGCACTGCCTGTGCCCTAATCCCTTCAAAGGGTTTACCATCGAGACAGAGCTTTGAAGGGATGACCAAGAACAACAAGGAAATAAAATCTGTTCCATAAACTCACTCTCATGCTGTCTTGAGCCTTCTGCACCAGTTTGTTTGTTCTTTTAAACTCTCTATTAGTGGATTCCGTTCAGTGATTATGATTGCTATCATTCCTCAGTCACTGATTAGACAATCAATGAGTTCATTTATGCATTTCTTTACACTTTAGAGCCTTTTTGGCACATCCTACGTGCTGCAAATTCATTTTTATAGCCTTTTAAAGTCTACATTCCCTTATTTTATTCTATTTCTACCCCATCCGTAGTACACCCACTTGTTTTTTCATGTTCTATGTATGCACCCACTCACTGAAGCACATTCCTAGAAATCAAGATCCCTTCCACTTACACGAGAAACACAATCCTGATTCTGGCTATCGATGCGTTTTAATCATTTAGTTCACACCTCCGCATGGGACTAGGTTTCCTCATGCTAATCATCTACTAATACTGAGATGCTTTCTTCAAGGCATCTTGTTTGGAATATTTAGCAGTGAAAGTATGTTCTGGCTTCCACAGATGGCTCCAGTCAGCTCACAGTGAAGGTACAAATGATGTGGGCAACAATAAACACATACCATGAAAAATAACTAAACTGATCAGAGATCTGTAACTTTCGTAAATCAGTCACTATCAACGAAATAGGGTCAATGTGGAGTAGAGCACACTTCTACTAGACCTAGAAAAGTGGAGATGGGTGGAGTGACTGATCAAGTTTCCCCGTCAGAGTTTTGTGGCTGCGCTTGTCTGGCTTTATTGGAGGAATGGGATTTTGCTGTAAAGTTGTTTTTTCTGGAGCTTAGTTCCAGAGAAAGGACAAATGCTATGCTCCACAAATGCTTCTAGAAGAACGATCATAAATCTCCAAATCACCTTGTGGAAAACCTTCACTGAAGAGTTGAAACTGCAAAGATAGATCATCATCTTTTTAAACTCTAGAGACTAAAAGTGAAACTCTTTCCTTTTCATTGACCTGCTTTTTCCTCTTCAGGGCAAAAGGTGGGTTACACCCAGAGCGATTTCCAGTCCATCACATGGTAGCAAACACAGGGGTGTTTTGAGGATTGTTGGGTAAACTGGAGAACCCAGAAGAAACCCACGCATGCTCAGGGAGAACAGGCAAACTTCTCTCAGGAAGGGTCTTTTTACCGACAGGCTGCAATGCCACCCACACATTATTAAAACGAAGAGGAGCTAAGACTTGTCAAAATCGTGCCTAAAGTGACACAAAACTTCTCTTGGGCCCAAGAACACGGGTCACGGGGGCTTGCCTGCAGTCTGTGGGGTCATTGCCATCGCCACTCACCCACAGATGGAGTAGGATCTTCCTCTGTGAGACTTCTGAATAAATCAGTTGGAGAAAAGTTAATCGATTATTTACAATTCTTTGCATTTTTAACAACTACCCAAAGATGTAATGATGTCTGTTCTCCGGTCTAAAGTGAGACCAGGAAGAATATGATATTCTTATATAAGATAATACGATATTCTTCGAATATAAAGTCTCCCGCAGCAGGGGTTGACTACATCGTACTGAAGCATTGCTGGGTTGATGTTGAAATGCTGCATTGCAGAGCTTCGGCCCAGTTTGATCCCTTTGGTTTGAGTGCTATCATACCTTTTACTATCATTTAGCTGTGGGTCCCACGCTGCTGATCCACCATACGTCTCAGACCACAGATGATGGATGGCCGTCGCCGTGCTGCAGCCTTAAGTGATTGGAGAAGATTGAAGATGTGCAATTCACTTAAGTTTGCTCACCACTGCATCAGGCAATCAGTGCGATGAGAAAGAGAGAGAGAGAGAGAGAGAGAGACGGTCAGGCAGACAGACAGCATGAAAACACACTCTCATCAGCTCTGATTTGACTGGCCAGAGGGATATCTGACAGGATCCAGCTCTTGGGAAGTGAATTAAAGGCTGTTGTTTGTGATTTAGCAGCTAGAGGAATATTAGTCTCAGTGGGTTGTTCGTCTCAATCTCAGGTGTGCTGTTTAAGAGTTTGGGATGGTTGTGAGCTCACAGGGGCATCGCTGCTTTCTGTTTGTTCTGGAAATGATACTTGGAATATTACCTTCAAGAGTTTCAAGCCTTGTGCAAGGAATTTGTAAAACAAAGCAGTCGTCCATTCTTTTCTTACTGCAGCTTTTCCACTTGCACATATTCGACAATAGCAGACCTTTTCATCAGCTTGAATGTTTTTCAGGTTGATCTGTGCTTCAAGGAGATTCCTGTTGTCAAGTGCATTGTCAACAAAACGCACTTGATTTTTAAAGAGAAATCTTTATAATCTGTTTCCATCCTCCCTCTTTATGTTCCATTTGGATTTGTGTGAGTAAAACCACTGAAACGCTTCTTTACTTTTTTTTTTTCAGAATCCTTGGCAGAAGAGCAGGCCATCATCATCCCGCTCCTCCTAATCTGCAGAATCTGGAGCTGAAGAAGCAGACTGATCAATTCTCTTTACTCACTTCTTCCTCTGGCTCTATACTCTCTACGGGTGCTCAGATGGGCAGCATGTGGTTTGTGAGGTCTATTTCTGTAAGACCTTTTCGTATCACCTGCAGTAAGTCTGGTTACGACCAGGACTCACCAACCCAAGGCTAAACTAGTGCTGCAGAAAGCCAACCGTGAAGTCGCCTCTGCAGGCATCTGGCCAAAAAAAACGGACCACCAACACCCGACCACAAACTAAAAGGTGCTTTCTGCTCGTGTGTGAGGCGATATATCTCTGCATACCTGCAGATGGCAGTAGTTTATATTTGAATTCAGAACCAGAAGTGAGTTGCTTGGTTTGCATATAGTTTTTCCCATGATGTGTCGTGTAATGCTTAAATCAAACAGATCAGCTTATCTTCAACAGCTTTGTTCCACACAGCCATGCTCTCCTCTGTCCCTAGTCCCTACTTTCATTGAGAGTCAGGAACTGGAGGTTTCTTCTCTTCTTCTCTTCACTGTTGACTCACTCCTGTCTGAATCTGACTCGAGCCAAGTGTAAAGTGGCGAATGAGGGTCAACACCTCCAAGTTTGATGCCTTAGTCTTGAAAAAAGGGTGACCAGGTAGGAGGATCTTCTGGTGGATTAGTTCAAGGTTTGACTTAGATCCCTGGCATTGTTCGAGAGACAGCTCCGGCAAAGCTGGGACAGCTATCCTCAAGACTCTCTGTATATTTCGGTGATTTATTTATTGAAATTTATTGAAAATTGAACCCAAATCTGCATACCTGCAATAGGGTTCAGTTGTAGGAATCGAATGCTAAGCAGATCTAAGGAATGGTAACTTCACCGGCTAGCGCTGGTTATCTGTTTACACTCTAATCTTTTATGACGTTAAAGTTGATGGTGATCAAAATAATGGAAACACAAATGGAAGAGACTTTGTGTTGTAAGCAGAACGAACCATTAAAACACCGATTAGAACCTCCAGTTAGAATTAAGCCTCAGAGCCTGTTAACATAGCCATGTGAAAGTCCTCTCTTACGCTTCTCTGAAGACACAGCATCTCAAAGTGCATTCTGGGAAATGAAGTGCCTTTCGAACTGTTTGCCAAACACAAGGTGCAGAAATATCATTGCTAATCCCATTGAGCGTCTGTTAACAGAGAAACATGCAGACTACGCACAGAAATATTGAACCGGTTACAATACCTGCTTCTCTGAAAGCTTCTCTGTCTGAAGCTGCTATGGACGTCGAGAGGATGCAATCGCCGCAGTGGCAGGAGCGGGCATCAATAATGAAAGCAAATTCACTTTTATTTGATATATCACAGGATACTTCATTCATAGCAGTCTATTCATCATTGCCAGCATTTGCTCTCTTCCTGTGAGCAGAGAAGTGTGCATTAGAAAGATGGAGGTGGTTATTAGATTACGCCAGGCCTTCACGTCACTCAGCTCTTCACAAGCTCACAACTTCTCCTGTTAGCCCTGCATGCACTTATCTTCTCTCCTTCACGCTCATGCATCCTGTGCATTTCTATTCTTGTCATCTGCACGAGAAAACCTTCTATTTCTATTCATGGAACTCCCATTGTTTGCAAATAAAAAAACATTGTAGGTTTTACTAAAAAAAAAACACTAATTGAAGCCTGTATTCTTTTATCAAATAAATTCTTCACTTGTAATACTATGCATCCCCCAGTAGGGGTGCGAGTATCCATCATATTGAATATCTGACTGCACTGCATCATGGGATTGAACTATTGATCACCGGTCCTCATCAGGCCTGAGTCTCGTAGAGCAGCTTACGTTCCTGTCTGTGTGATCCACGGGAAGCACCAAACCCAAAGATGATTCTTCTGCGATGATGAGACGCTCCTCCTCCAATGACACAGATCTTCAGAAACTCACAAAGGCTCCCTGGAGGATCATCTGAGGGTTACTGGGTCTTGAGTGGCTCATCTAATCCTGCTATAAAACTTGTACCATTTTCAGCAAATCTAGAACGTCATGGATATGTTCCTTGAGGGAGCGATTCTCCAGCCTGAGGAAGAGCAACACTGAAGCAGCTAGATTTCTTCACAATTAAACGCCGCTGTGTTTGTGGACTCTTTCTAAAGGAAAGCACAGTTCTATGTTTTTACATTTGCAAATGGAAGAAAGACCTCGTTTGACCGTAAGTCTGGCTGGTACACTTGCATCGATTGCCGGCGTTTGACTAAAGCAAGCGTCCACAGCATGCATCACACTTTTGTTTGGCTGGTGTTACAAAGCCGCTTGACCTCTCGAGGCGGCACAAACCAGAAGATAAGATGCTTTTCCATTAGTTCAATCTGGAAGCAAGAGATCCACAAGCCAGATGCACTTGCTCTTGTGCTCTAGGTGTACACCAGTGCTCATGACCTCAGTTTTCTGCAGGGTCAAGGGTCAGTGCATCCTATTGTTATTCACGGTTACCTCTGACCTCTGGAATCAGGGTGGAGGTGGACTGGCTTCCAGCTGTAGTCTTTCTTTCGGCTCTCCTCTGACCTTCATCCTTGCCTGCGGGCGGAACCAGTGCTCAAACATCTTTATTTCATTCGTGGATATTTAAACATCTATATAACCCGATAATAGTCAATAATGCTGCATCGGAAAGCACGAGGAATGTGAAGCTGCTGGGGGTGCACACTTCTGAGCATTGATCTCTGCATCCCACGCCTCTGTCCAGCTGTTCTGACTGCATCCTGCAGAGGTCCCACCACGAAAGACAAGATGTTTTAATGCAATACAATACTTTGTTACTATTTTATGGTCAACTTTGTGCTTTACTTGAGAACTGTTCCATACTTTCACACGATTACATTTCTGCGGAGCCTGTTTCTTAAAATAAAGCAATGCCCCGTTGGGATGAAGCCGTGTTATTTTTTTGTTTCCTTTGCACGCATCTATTTGAGCTATATCATGTGCATCTCGTGCATTTGAGAAATCATAACACACTTCCTGTCCGTGGCTGAGTCAAATAAAGTGGTACCTTGAGATGCGAAATTAATCCGTGCCAGGGTGGCGTTCATATCTTGATGCAAGTTTTACATGTAAAACGCCAAACCGCGCAGCGGCTATCAGAAACAACAGTAGAAGTAGATGAAAGAAATGGAAAACGAGAGAAAAATCAAGTAACGTTTCTTCAATCCTTAAATCTACACATTGTTAATGTAATAAATGATAATAAAACAGAATAAAACAGAATAAAATAAATGCCTGGCATGTACATTTTAGTTCGTATGTAAAAGCACAACTGTTGGTGCTTTTCGTAACTTGAAGCAATCATATCTCGAGGTACAACTGTACAAAGCGTACATGTGCTCTCGCTGGTTTATTAGGAACCCCTGATGGTGAAGATATTTTTGATGCTCTACTGGAGCTTGACAATCCTTTGCTGTCTACTGAGATGTACTTTTCCTTCTCAGGATTTCTGCAGATTTTTTGATGTGTGCTGCTCAAAAGGTGCTTCTCCGAGAGTCAGCTGGCATTTCTTTCGCTGCGTCTCTGCTCAAGGTTTCCTACCAGAAACCACATTATCACAAAAACCTGCATCCAGTGACAACGGGGCTGTTGATTTGGACCTCTCCCAGCTCTACCATTAGAAGGCCAAGAGGATGAGGATCCATAAAGCTCTGTTGTATGAAGGTTCCTTCATGAAAGAGCTACGAGACCTGCTCCAAAGAGAAGTAATGGAGGTGAAATCTTATCTTGAGGAGTCCATCATTCAACGAGCAGAAGACCCATGAGCTGGTGGCCTCAGTCTTCCCACACCTGGTGAGGGTCATAGACTGTATATCGTGGCACCATCTGTTCCTTCAGAAAGAACCTTCTCAAATCAGAGCAGATACTCACTGAGAAGTCACCGGTTCGTTCTGACTTTTTTAATCGTAACCTTCACTGCAGCAATTTTTACTGTTTGCTTGAGTTTGCTTCTGTTTTTGCTTCTATTTATCATTTGTGCAATAAAATGTTTGATTAAAATGGTAAAATAAAAAAGAGTGGACAAAAAAATAGAAAAAGATAACTATAAATCTTCTCACGAAAACACTTCTGACTATTCCAAACAAACACCACATGTTTTTGTAAAGTTATGGTAAAATAGTACCTAAAAAATCCAAATTTAATCAGGAGTGGAACGAGTCGGCTCTTCTTCAGGAGCATCACCAGCATCTCATCAATGACGCCATTGGTCCCACCAGCGGTCTGCGCGAGACCAGGAAAACCCACATTAGGAAGGACATTTACCCACACCTGAAAAGAAGGAATCCACCTCAAACGCTCTTTTCTGCCATAAATATTAAATAAATGCCTCATTCACATCTGGAACGATCTGGATGTCAGAGGCACTCTTCTCATTGGTGAGAACAGCAGGAGACGGTTTTGAGAGCTTCTTGAGGGTCGAGGAAGCCCTGGGTTGAGTCCTCGCTGTGCCTCACACAGTAAATGTTTCTGTAGCATACTCTTCATGCTCGACTGCTGATAAAGATCATCCCGATCGTCTGTGCTCTTGGTCACCGCTGACGCCAGCTGTGAGACGGCATGAATGGCTTCATGCGGCGGGGCCCTGTGTTAAACTCTTATTAGATATACAGGTACCGCTGCGGGGGAGGGGCACTGCAGTATTGATCTCTTCTGGGATCTTTCGGTCTGTCTCTCTCTCCGTTGCCATGACGAATCACCTGCCTACCAAATTCATAACAGCAGGGTGGAGAGAGGCTGTCCTCGCGAATGAGAGGAACCTAATACAGTGTTCATAATTGTGGGGTTGCAAAGATTATAGTCACTCGCACTACTGCACCGTATAGAGAGAGAGAGAGAGAGAGAGAGAGAGAGAGAGAGAGAGAGAGAGAGAGAGAGATCATTGTGATCAATACTGGGTATATTTGTGAGAAATAAAGAAAAAACTAAATACTCCTCGTTTGTCCACGTCCCTTTCAGTTTTGCTCGCTCTTGATCCATTTAATGTTGGACGTGTTTGGCTCCAGTTTGGAGAGGCACATTAATTATTAAAAAAATAAATACTATAGTAAAAAACACACTGGATAACAGCTGAAAGACGCAAGAACTACTGACTGCAGAGAAGATATGCCCCACCAACTGCAAATGCAGCCCCACCCACTTAATGTGGAGTCCAACCCACAGCATGAATAGTGATGTCACTTTCATGCTAGACAGGGTTACAGTAGGGATCAGGAAGTACAACAACTGAGATGACATGCTCAGTGGGTGGGGCTTAAAGGTTCTCGGCCAAAACAGTTTTCCTCATCTCTCTCCTTTTCTATCACAACCATCAGAGAGGAATCCGCTCGACCCGTTCCTCAGATATTGCATATGTTTTCTTAAATGGGGGTGAGAAATCCTCATTTCTCTCAAATGTTTTTCCCCGAGCATGTCAGTCAAGCTTTTTTCAGCCCATAAACGCTGATTCCGCCCCCTACACAAATGTTATAATATGATATTTCAGTTTCAGTTTTTCTTTTTTAATAAAAATGCAAAACTGTGAACACGTCTGTGTGAACGTACTCTGTTGGTATGGCCTGTGTTGTGTACACTAATGAGGATAAACTGAAATGAAATGATTTTAATAAAGGAGTGAAACAGGAGGGTCTGAATATGCAAAATGTCGGAGAATCGTCTTTAAATAACGTCATTATATTTTCTGACAGAACCTCTACAGTGAGATCATGCATCCAGAGGTGAGATGATCTCAGCTCCTAGTTGAGCTTCAGATCACGCACTGAACTCGTTCCATCCATGGGCCTCCTCATCGCTTGCCACGACACGATAAACACATCCGTGCTAATAATGCTTACGCTTTGTGAGAAGACTCATCGTGTTTCTTTTCTCTTTCGAAATGTTTTGCGGATGAGTCTTAAGTAATTTCAGCTCATCGATGATTCAGTGTTTGGAAAGAACGACCGAGGACTGTTCGCGTCATCTTTCGACGCTCAGGGGAATATTTCAGTGTAGTTCAAGCCTTTTAGTCTCATCAGAAGATCCCCTGCGTTCTGAGTGGTTTGTTGACAACAAATAATGTGAAACACAAATTCAGCTTCAACACTTGATATTTCAGCAGGCCTTCAGATCAATAGCTACACATCTGCAAAGTGTTCTCGCATCCTGCGGAGGGGAATCTTTGAGGATGTTTTCCCTGCCGCTCGGCGGGAAGCAAATATCTGCGATTCATCTGCAAACATGCGGCCCCATGCTGAATAAGTGTTTAGCCGAAGCTAATAGATATCTTTCCCCATTTAAGGGGCGTGCAACTGCAGGGAAGGCCAGAATACCTTGGTTAGCTGCAGTAAATGTGCTATTGATGATATCGACCAGCCGCACAATCTTGTTTTTCCATACTATTGACTTGTTTTGAATCAGCCATCATCTTCTATTGTGTGTTGGGTGATGGGGTGGGTCTGGAGGGGTTTACGCTGCACGGCTAACATCATGAGAACTGAATGTGATTGAACCTCGCTGGGGATTGATTCCTGAAGGAAAAAGGTCTCAGCAATTAACATCGTAGCTGTTGCTTCTCGTCGTCTGCGTTGTTTTCCAGATGTTTGCTCCTGCTGGATTCGCATACATAACACAACTTCATTTTATAGAAAGAGTTCAGGATTTTTGACATTCAGCCGTTGAAACCTCTCAGTAAAGGGATTCCTGCATTTTTTTTTGGGAGGAATGCCTCTTGATGTTTGCATCCTCTGAATTCCAACAGGGAGCGGCGCTGAAAACAAAGAATCTCTTTCAGCTGCTGCCCACCGATGGAAGCAGCTTCTATAAGAGATGCTGAGGCTGGAACTATTCTTATTTTCACATTACTTTTGGTTCGGTTGTTACTTTCTCACCCGTCCAAACAAAAAATGGACCAAACGTGGTCTTTGTACGAATCCAAACGAACTCGAGAGTGGTTGGTTTGTGGTGAGAACATGATGGAATTCTCAGGTCCGAACTAAAAACAAATGACAAAATCCGAGCACCATTTGAAATGTGCAGCATACGGCACCGACACAAATGATAGAGCAAAAGATGCCAAGGGTAAGCCGCAAAGTGTTCCGTTGGTTTTTTCCATGAGCGCATTCGTTCTAACCAATCAAAAAGCAGTTGAGAAACACACATGACGTATGTGACCAATGAGTGGCCCGTTTGATGTCACATGGCTGTGTTTTCAACTAGTGTGGGCCAGAGAGATCGGAGTGGAGTGAATGAAGAGGAAATCTGCAGATGATTCCACCAATGCTCCTCTAGCTCTGGACCAAATTAAACAAACTAGACGTGTGACCGGGGTACAGTCAGCAAGGCTTGGTCTGTTTTCATTTGTTTTATTTGGTCTGATATTAGTCAAGAGTCTGTACCAGACCAGCTGTTTGCTAAATATACTTAAAATAGAACTTTTGTACAATTTAAATTGATAATATATACAGATACCGAGGTATTTGAAATGTGCTTTAAAAATACTGGCAAATGTAAATGAAATGATTGCAATGGTAGATGGGAATTAGAGCACAATGAAACCCGTTACAGCTCATCCTGACCAAACTTTCAGAAGAGTTGTTGAGATTAAATCATCCTCATACCACTACGTACGCCGTTAAAGGTAGTACGCTGTATAGTTGTAGTTATACTCCAGGTCTCGGGAATCTCATCAGTAAGAGTGCATGTGTGTGTTTGCTGCAGGACAGAGAGAGAGAGAGAGAGAGAGAGAGAGAGACAGAGAGAGAGAGAGAGAGATGAAGACAAGGCTGAGGTTTATATTTAGCAGCAAATATTTTATGTGGCTTTTCTGTCCACTGATCCCTCACAGCGAGTCGCCGGTTCGGTCGAGCATGACAGTATTTCAGCACTGGCCTTCCGCCAGCCTCCCGACAGGAAGTGTGTGTGTACATGTGAGGGACGCACCCCCGAGGAGACTGACGATGCAGGTGAGAGGCGGTTAAAGGCACAGGGAGAGTACAATGACAAATAATGCAGCAGCCTGGATGAAGAAGACACAGGAGGAGCAAAGCAGACGGAGAAACAGAGCCGTTTCCTCTGAGTAACGCTGGTAGAAACTCTACAATGTGTTTTTCTTAATATTATGTTTATTTATATTAATGCAAGGGTTCTGAACAATCTACTGCTGAACGACAGGACCGCCCAAGGACGATCGAAAAAGCTAATCAACTTTTTGAAAAAATGAAGAAATTGCCAAATATAGACACTCCCACAGTCCATTTGTTACCATAGCAACAGAGGTATTTTAGTGGCCATGCCCCCGTCACTGTTGCCAAGTGGTAAAATAAATGAAAAAATACTTATTTTTAATGATGGAAAGTGAGGAATTCTGATGCCAAATGAACTATTTGTTTCGACTGTGATCCAGCTTTCCGTAGACATACGGACAGAAATTGAGATTCCTGACATTTAAATGTTCCTAATTGCAACAGTGGGAAAGTATACACAAAGTTCACAATAGCCTTGATCCTGGTCCTACTTTAAAGTGGGATTTGTCTGGCACATCCTCTAAAATTCTAGTGTTATGTGGACAGGTATGTTCGAGTGAGGTTTTCTCCAGTAATGCTGAACTTCTTTTACAACATCCCATTCTGGCTAAAATCCCTTCTTTTAGGGAACGCAATATGGAATATGTTTAAAAGCATAAGATTTTACAATAATTTCTCTGTTAAATGATGTCCCTGAAGTCTTTGAAAATAGGTTTGAGCAGTGGATCCCTCAACAGTTTTTAATGAATAAATTTCACATACACCACTAGAGCACTGGTATCTGCAAATCCTCTACTGACCTGGGACCTGCACTGTCTAAAGCAGCTACCCGTTAGCCAAATGCTAGTGAGTCTTGCAGCTGTTCTTCATTCTTCTCGGGACTTTTATCTCTGTAATTTAGTTTCTTTGTGCCGGAGCATCATGAGAAGTTCTGAAAACACTGAATCTCTGGCAGAGGCTTGCATTTTTAGAAAGAAACAAAAGGCCACCGTTTCCCTGCTCTCTCTCTCTCTCTCTCTCTCTCTCTCTCTCTCTCTCTCTCTCTCTTTCTCTTTCAAAATTCAGTATATCGGGATCTACAGATGGTTATCGCGATATGAGATTATTAGTTTCATTGTAGAAGGTTGTGTCGTTTTGAAGAATCGATCTGGAATCAGCGATGTCTTGATTAATGTAAGATCAGTCTTTGTGAATGGTTTCAGTTTGTCTATGCCATGGACAGATTAAAGATCTCGTTCTCAATCGTCTCTGAAACGAGTCAAACGGCTCTGCTGACTTTGATTGACTTCCCGGCCTGCTATCACAATTCTGAGCACATATTTCATATTTCTCAGTGGAGCTAATCTCAAATCACTGGAGCTCAAACCACATCAAGGCATTACAGGTTTCTAAAGCACCTCACCTCTGCAGGGCAGCTCCTCAGGGACCCCGGGCCCTCCTCCTCCTCCTCCTCCTCCTCCTCCTCCCGTCCTCTCTCTCGCTCTGCGCTCCAGATATGCTCAGCGCTAAAGTGAGTCTTAACTAGATTGTTTTGAAGCGTTTCTATAAATGGGCAGTCAGCAGAGGGTGGCTGCTCCTCGGGGATGGGCTTTATTGTCTTTCAGATTTACTGTGTTTAAACAAATTTAACCGTGACTGTGGCATTCTGCTGTCTTAAAGGAACCGTTCGAGGAGAAATGAACATTTCGTCTTCTACCACTGGTTATAGTTCAAATGTAATTATAAAAGGAGGGAGAGAAAAAATATCTATTTGAGGTGCAGCTCATCCGTGAAAGATTCGGAATCCATTATTATATGAGAAATAGCTTAAAACAGACGCAACTGAAAGTAGATGGAACTAAATGGAGAACTTGAATTGACCAGGAAATTACCAAATGACCACAACATTCAAGAAGCCCCTAGATCTCGAGCACAACGGTAGATGATCCTGGAGCAGCAAATCCCTCAATCTCCACTCTTTGATAAGATCATGCTTGTAATGAAGCTACTGGTTTAACGGCGCTCAAACATCATCCATAGCACCAATCTAAAAACAGGTTTTGTTGCATCAACTTCAAATGTAAAGCCAACCGTCTGCAAAGACATTTTGAGTTTACTCAACTCCATCGGTTTATTTGTTGAGCCAAATTATTTGTATGAGTTGAATCAACTGCTGCTTGAAGTAAAGTGGACTGTTCTGAGTGCATCGACTAAAAACTTTTGAAGTTGCTTCAACTTTTTTCTTCATTTATATCTGCAACCATTGATGTTGAGTTACCGGTTAAATTAAGTGTCCTGGAGAAGAGCCAAGCTGAATGCAAGAGCACTAAAAATACATAAGCATTCATAACCATCTGATCATGATCCCCATTGATCGAGATAATCGAGATTCTTCCACGCCACAGGCATCACAACCAAGCACCTGTGAACAGACTGCAGCAGACACACAAGAACTTGTTTACACACCCTTATTTAGTTTTCCTCTTTGTCCAGTGGGACTCAAAACTGGGACTTGGAGGTTTAGTGTAATCAGACATTGGGGAACTGGGAAAATGGCTGAGGAAACACTACTGACTGCATGACGAGAAGAAGAGCATCGGGACAATTATCCAAATGTTGGATGAGTGGGGAGAAACTCAAAACTGGGAATGTGAATATTCCATCAAGAAAATATGGCTTTCACACTCGTGACTCACACCCCCTCATCTACATCCCTCTTTCATTTCCCCCTTTCTTTTTCACACCCTCCTGTCCTGATGTAATTAATAAATAAAAAAATTAATAAATAAATAACTACATAAATTCACTGCTTCCACACAGAGGAGGGAACACCACATCAGGTGCTCACTCCCCTGACCCCTGAAGATAACAAAACTGTCCAGCTCACATGAAGCACCTACTCCCCTATGTGGCGGCTCCTAAGCAGGACAGGACAAGGTTACAAAAAAGAAGATATGGCTTTTACAGCGGAGGGGTGTTACATATACCTCTCCTGCAGTTTAACCAACTCCATGCGTGGTCCAAATTAGATCGAAATAATCAAGGAAGGAAGAAATGGCAAGAAGCCCCTCATAACACGCACTCTGTGAAGGAACATGTTACAGATGAAACTCTCCAGCAGAAAACAGTTTTCTTTCCACCAGGAAACAACCCCCCCCCATGGAATCAGGAGGAACTAACCAATCTACTAATATACAAGCTAAGCTAACTGACAAATAATAAAACAATGAAAGGTGAAATCCTAGTGAATATGAGACAAGAAACCTGCCAAAAATAACAGAAAAATGTAGGAGCACGCAAGAGACCGAGGTGAACCATCAGCCACTCTCTTGCAAGGAGCATTAGAGTATGGTCAGCTGTTGAGGAGGCGTGTCATTAATCGGTGGATTGCATTCAGCTGAGGAGGATTGTGTCTTCCTTCCTCATACACCACAAACACAACCAAACAGATACCAAAAAATCCAAATGGCTTTGTAATGTGCTGATAGTTCTACCGTAATGAAACTCATTGAGTGTCTGCGCCACAGCCCTTTATCCCAGTTCTTGACGTAAGTGTCATTTTTACAACGTGCTTCAGGAGGAACTAATTCTGAAATGACTGCGACAACAAAGATACAATTAACTTCCCCTCCTTCCTTCCTATCACTTCACTAGGATGGGGGTGAACGCTGACTTTTCCGAGTACGACACTACATAAGTTCCCACCACATACACCTACACGGCAAGGTCCAGAATTTGGATTTTCCCGAAATAAGAGAGAATCCCTGTAATTACTCTCACTTTCAGTTGCTTGTGACTATCTTGAGACTGTCTTCATAATTGTGGGGCAGTTGTAAACTGGTGGCTAAGGAGATTAACTGGTGATCAGAAAGTCGGTGGTTCGATTCCCGGCTCCACTAGAAGTTCACTCAAGATCACTCTCTCCCACCTGTGACAACCATGGCTGAGTAAGCCACCAGTTTCCCCACTGCATGAAGGATTGGGACTGAACACTAATGAGGTTCAGAAGATAAGCCAGAAGAATCAGGCGTGTTGGAACAGCTTTGAATATGTGTCCAACACATAAGAACTCTTCGGTTGTCTTCCAGAAACGCTACACTATGAGAGTCTGTGCAAGAGAGTCTCTTATCATATGTCAGGCTTTTAGAGACTAGCTTGAGAGGTGCACTCGTCTGCGGGGTGTTGGGAAAAACTCCCACCCTCTGGCTCAGTCAGACAGAGGCCACGAATCAAGGCAGCGGCTTCATTTCAAAGCCCAGCATCCTGGCTCTCGAGTGAGTGAAAATCTCAGAGCCTTCAGAAATGTGCTGGGACTCTCTTCGGGATTGCTGACCTCATGGCAGATCTTCAGCCTGATGTTTACTGCCTCCTGTATCCAATTCAGCTCCATGCAACTTTAATGAGTAGTTTTAACCTGACATATAAGCCCAGCATAGAGAGGTTCTCCGTCCATCATTCTCCAATATAAAGAGGAGAACTGCGAAGGATGTTTATTTTGTCCTCGTTTGAAGAAAATAGAAACTCCAAGAACTATAGAGCTGCCGCTTACACCAGACTTGAAAATGGTTTAAAACACATTTGGGCAATTTTTTAAATGTCTCTGTTAGGGCTGGGTATCGAGTTCGGTACTTTTTTAAGCACCGACCGAATCGTCTCGATATTACCGAGTATCGAAAAAATCATTTTCGTTCGATACCAAATTTCGATACCTAAGGGTATAATCTTGTTAACGTCAGTGATCTAGAAACCATGTGGGATCCTTAACGTGCTCAGATCAAATGCTGGTGATTGGCTGCGGCGAAGCTGCCTTGAAAATCACATTTTCACCTCACATTCGCCCAGAGCTTGTCAAATGTGAGGTGAGGCTGTAATGTACATTACACTTTAAAGCATAGCATAAATTTAACGCAAACTATGTTTAAGCGATCAAAAGTATGGCTACACTATGCCAAGATTGACGGCAAAAGCGTACGATACAATATTTGTAAAAAGGTTATCGCGTCCAAGACTGACAACACGTCAAGTATGATGAAACACCTGACAGTACACAGAATTAATTTACTGCAAAAAGATCATGCCGGTGCAGGTCATCATCAAAATCATCCTCTCAGTATTTTCCTGACTCAAAGCCTCCAACAACATGCCCAGCACAAGCGTCGTCCTCCGTGACTGATGAGGATACCGGCACGATGGCTGCTCCGGCAGGTAAACAGACAAAATCAGCTAACTTCATGCTTGTGTACCGTTAAAGTTAAGTTTAAGTTTGTGCGAAGGTCAATTTATTCATCGCGTTTCAGACTAACGTATGCTGTGTAACGTTATGTATGGTTTCGATGGCTTTAAATACCTAGCTAAGTTGATACTAAAATGCTTTAAGGCACATGTCAAACTCAAGGCCCGCGGCCAGATGCGGCCCGCCATGTAATATAATGTGGCCCGCGAGAGCTTAAAAGTTTTGAGTGTCTTAAAAAAACGAAAACGAAAAAAAAACCTACATTTCCCAAAATGCCTTTAGCCGCAACGTTTGTTTCCGCATCCATACTCACGAGTGAAACTGCAGAGCTGCAAACTCTCTCACACATTGAACGTAAGACTCACGCATTTGAGTGATCTCTCACGCTACACCTCAGATTTCTCACGCTAAAATAGATTTCAGGATGTGAAATGGGCGGAGCTAATAGCTAATTACATTGTTTTACATTTATAAGTTACATCTGGCCCTTTGAGGACAGCCATTATGCTAATGTGGCCCTCTGTGAAAATGAGTTTGGACCCCTGCTTTAAGGTTAACAGCAAATGTTAACCCTGCACTTTGTTCATTTTGTGCTTTTGTTCCTTTGCTTATTGGTCTTAGAGATAAGTCAGCTGTGAAAAGTGTCACAAACATCCTGAAAAAATAAAACCAAAGTTTCTCTGCTGTTATGTGTTATGTAATCTTGTTAAAATCGGAAAAAGTATCGTTTGGAACCGGTATCGAAATCAGGGTATCGGTATCGCTATCGAATATTTTTGATGTTTCTGTCCAGTGCCTTGCTTTTAAAGTTGAAATTTTCAATTTTATTTGTTTTATCTGCAACTAAAGCACTCCCAGCCCCCTGACTACTGTAACCTCGGACATTTGGTAGATATTTGGAAAGGCCTGAACATTTGGAATATCGAGAATGATGAAGAGAAAGCAAGAGACTTAAAATTTTGGTAAAGACTTGGCAAAAAGAGACTTAGTAATGAGGATGCCCCGAACCCTGCGAATGAGGAGACTTGTAAAGAGGCGTCTGGAGTCTTGGAAACGACTCTGAGAAGAGGTGAGATTATACGTAAGAGTCATCCCATGAGCGGTACAGTGAGTCTTTGGTAAGGAATGTGGTGCTGATGGTGATCAGGGAAGCAGAGGGGCAGGGGGTAATGGATAACAAGGGAACACATGAACCACTTCCTGTCTGCTGACTTCAGCAGTGTAAATAGTGCCTGCTATTGTCCCCTACCTGACACACACAAACACCTCCCGCCTTCTGTGGCAAATTTGTGGCTGGGTTGCCATGGCAACACTCCAGTTCTCACAGAATTGCTCATATTGATCCATGCACAAGCATGAACGGCCCAGCAAGCGTGAGGTAAAAGAATCTGTGTGTGTGCAGATGATACGAGCCTGGCCGAGTTCTTCTCTGTGTTTCTGGAACACGCAGGGGATCAGACTCTGCAGAGATTTGCAGACCGTCCTTATTTCGTAACCTCAACTGCAGCAAACTCGGAGGTTGTGCATGCGCCTCCTCCTCACTCAGTCAGTCACATGCAGTCTTCAGAGCAGCAGAAGTGTGTTAGCTGCTTGTCATGTCGTATCTGTGGAGCTTGTTCTGACATCGCTGTCATCCGTTAGACCCCCCCCCCCCACCTCCGCCTGCTCCTTTTACACACTCACCACCAGCTTCCACCGCATGAATAATTAAGCACGTTCACAGATGTGCCCATAAGGGCCTGTGGGGCTTTCAGTCCAGCAGAAGGTCCATGTCAAAACAGACCGTCTGATATTCAGGGTGACTTTAGCCTCGACAGATGCCAATAAAAGCACAAGCACGCAACAGGCTTTCAGATTAACAAGTTCAAGTGTACAGCAGCATTCAGACCCTTTAAATGTTTCACTCTTTATATTGCAGCTACTAGCTAAATACATTAACATTCATTTAACCCCCACAAATAAATATTAAAAAAACTGCCCCATTGCAAACTTTATAGGGGTGTGATGATGTAATGAAGTAATCCCCATTATTTGTTCTCTCAATGCTTTATTTTTGGCCATTTTATTTGTACTGCACGCTGCTTTACAGATGAATAAAACAGATCAGAGATTTTAAAAAAAAGCATCGAAAGAGGAAAGCAGAATTTTTTAAAAGTTAAATTGAAAGTTTTTACAAAAAGAGTTGTATTTAATTATGTATTATTATATTTTAAGAGTGTATTAATGAAGATACTTTCTAACATTTTCTAAATTGTTAATTAATGGTTTAATGATCCGTTTAATGTCCGTAGAAACCACACACGACTAAAACCACTCAGACAAAAAACAAAACAACTGACAGTAAAATCTAAAAACAAGGAGAAGCCCAATTTAACTTTAATACTTAATAAACAAACAACTTAAAAAAGAAATCATTCCCTCAGAGTGTTCATGAAGGTTGAATCTAGAGATCGCTGTGAACACTAGTGGATCCAGGGGAGGAAATATGAGTTTTTCAGCTCCAAACTGTGGCAATTAATCATTGGAGTGAATGAGAACCTGCTCACTTCTGGATTCAGCCTCTAGCGGCCGGTCGAGGAACTGCAGTTCACTCATTTCCTATTAGGCTCCGAGAGGGAAAGCAGTAGTTTGCCCCTCGGGAAAAATAAAAGAGCCGTCAAAGGATCTTACATTTATGCATCTGGAAGATGCTTTTATCCAAAGTGACTTGCATTCAAAGAGATAAACACATTTAATGATTAATACTGGGATGGACTGTTAAATCTAAAAAAAAAAAAGCACAGTCTGCCGACTTTCACATGACACACAATCCTCATGATGGACTGCAGTTGAAGACAAAGAGAACATTTGCTTTGGTGCTGTACTCAAAGGTGGCGCCCGCTGAGCCTCAAAGAGATTATTTGATCACTGTTGCTATTTTATTCCTGATAAAGCCCCGAGGAAATCCATCACTACCACGGGGAGACTTTATAAAAACCAGTTATAAGAAAACCTCATTCTGCTCGATCACAAAAGAACTCTGTGAGCAATCCTGGAGACTTCTGCTGATGGTTCTTCTCCACAATAACCTGGAGATACCTGTTATGAGCATGAGGAATATTAAAAAGGGTTGATTAGTTCCTCAGGAAGAAGTGCCGCTCTACTGAAGCTCTCCAGTCCTCTCTCTCTTTAGATTCCACAGGAGCTTCTGATGAAGGTGCTGTGTTCTCCTGGTTCAAATCTTATCTATCGGACCATTTTCAAGTTACAGATCCTTTATAAATGATTGAATGAGAAAACTCTGTGAAATATATCGTACAGGAGACAAGCGCAGAGATATTTGAGAAGTGGCAAAAAGTTTATGTGATTTATGGAAAGTGTGCAGGAATTATTTAAACAAAATTCAGGGTGTGCATAGATTTAGGCACATTTTATTGATTTCAAGTCTTTAGCACTAATTATTAGAACTCAAAATTGGTTTTGTGACAGGTGAATCCAATCAGGAGAAAGTATTTGAAGGAGGACAATCGTAAGTATTTTTCCTCTTTGCATCTTCTCTGGCAACATTGGAGCCTCAAAACAACAAGATGATCTGAAAACAAAGATTGTTGATGTTTTAGGGAGATTGGTTAGAGTTCTTTGACGCTAAAAATAAAGCCAGTACAGAATCAGATCAAAATAATCCAAATCATCACCTTTATATTTTTCACCAATGCACAGACCAAAGAAATAAAATAACCCTTGAAAACCCGACTCTCCCTCGGAATTGTTCTTGGAGAGAGCTTCCTCGGCGCCGAGAAATCATCGCACTCTGTTTTTCCTCGTCTGAAGATCTCTGACTGGCATTGGCAGGCAGGTGATGAGGTTTTGGGTCAGTGCCTCTGGCCGTGTGCTTTCCTGCACTGATCTGGGGCCTGTCTCACACAAAGCCAGCTGATTCACATGCATCCAACGCTGCTTCCCAACCCGGCAGCCCCTGCAGGCTCCTCATGCAAAGAAAATGCCTTGCACTCAAGTAGCCCCAATGCACATAGTGCGATAATCTCCTGTTTCACTCCAAATAAACGAAAGGAAAGCCCTGCGGTCCCCACCTCTCACCCCTTCCCATCAGCTCCTGCCACTGAAAACAACGTTTACTGCCCCGACCAGCTGAATAATAAGACTCAACCTTTATTTATTTGTCTTCTTTTTTATTTGTGTCCACGGTGAAAAGCTTCTCAACTATGAGCCGAGGCCCCACAGTGCTCCCCTTCCACTCCCCCTCCTCCTCCCTCTCTTCTATCTTGTTTTATTTCTCTTTCTTCACCTCAAGGTTGCCAGCTCTCCATTTACGCTCGGTGTGTTTCAAGTTGGTCCAGTAGCTTTAGAAAGCAGAGTTCTCTGGCTGAACCAGCGCCCAACCTTGACACAAAATCAATACTAGGCAAAACTCTTTGAAGAATCACAAATGTAATAAGTGCTGCTACTCTGTTAGGAGCCGCTCCTGCGCGCTGGCCGGAGAACAGGTGCATGCTGGGATACACCAGGAGGATGCTGAGCAATGCGATTCATCTCGAGAAGTAGATGCTCTGAGATTTTTCAAACCCATTCATTAAGTGCACTGGAGGAAAACACGAGCAGGTTTCAGTTTAAGTCGCATTAGAAACATTCCTTTTTCAAACGATTAAAATGCTGTTTGATGTTTTAGACCATTTTAATTCCCATCACTCCCAGAAATTAATGCAAGTATTTGTATTTACAGTTTTTCTCAATTGTTTACACACACTTTCTGGTATTTGAAACGTATTTCCCAAATCCCTGAACAAACTCTGCTAAACTACAAGCACAATTCCTGCTTTACACTCAGACACAGTTTTAAAACACACTTTTTTCATAACACTACACACCACTCTCTGCTTTTGACAATTTACATGCAGAACAAATCTTATTTCCACAAGGAACACGCTGCCAATCCCATACACAGACGGACTCGTCTCAAGTGCAAACACCCTTCACACAGCTTTACATTTAGCAATCAGAACTTTAGCAACAGCTGAGTAATGAATGCCAACAGAGGCCGAGCCGGAGGAGGACGATGAAGGCCAAGGACGATGATCTCTGATGAGGACCAAGCCACTTTGGTTGATCATGTGGTCATCTATGAGGGAGGTTGGGCATAGAGTAGGGCCACATTTGAACAGGTCCTTGGAGCATCCATCATCTGAACCGGTGCTCTCCCTAGGAAACTGCAGTACTGCACATGGACAGAGTACTCTGTGAGACTGTACAAATACTGTAAAGTGTGTCTCAAGACGACGTAACTGGTTCACTCGTTGGATCAACGCTGTACGTTTTAGTTGTTTATAGTCCCTCCATAAACTCCGTACCTATTGAGGAGATTTTTTTTTTCTGTTTTGTGGGAACAATAACATACAATTTTACCATGTATTTCTTTGTTCTGAGTATAGAAACATTCATTGATTTTCCAACCCGCTTATTCCCTTTTGGGATCACGGGGCTCTCACCAGTGCACATCAGGCAAGAATTGGTAGTTAAAAAATAAATAATTAAAAAATCATACATGGTGATTTCTGGATTTTTCTTTTTAGATCATGTCTCTCACGGTGGACGTGCACCTACGCTCAAAATTTCAGACCCCTCCATGATTTCTAAGTGGGAGAACTTGCAAAATAGCAGGGAGTTCAAATACTTATTTCCCTCACTGTAAATGTCTATTCACTGATGGTTTGTTTGTGTCATTTGAAAACAAAATACCATTTTGAGAAGAAATAAGATTGTTTAGAATGTCTATCTATGAATTTTAATTTTCGATTGAGGATTTCTGACTTTAATCCCTGAATTCTGATTTTTGATTCAGGATTTCTGACTTTAATCTATGATTTCTGACTTTAATCTATGAATTTTAATTGTCTGTTGAGGATTTCTAACTTTATTCCCTGAATCCTGATTTTTGATTCAGGATTTCTGACTTTAATCTCTGAATTTTAATTTTTGATTCAGGATTTCTGACTTTAATCTCTGAATTTTAATTTTCGATTGAGGATTTCTAACTTTATTCCCTGAATCCTGATTTTTGATTCAGGATTTCTGACTTTAACCTCTTAAGCCCTGAGGCCTATTTTCCGAAAATCCTATACTTTTACTTTTTAAGGCATTTCTCAGCTTTTACAAGGTCTAAACTGCAAATCTTGGTATCAAAATGAAGATAGGTTCTTGGGGAGTGGTGTGGATGAGTTCATTTGACAGTCAAGAACACTGGGTAAGAGTAATTGATGTTGGAATGGCCAAAAAATTAACTCCGCCTAAAAAAAAAACACGTTTCCTCTAATATCTCCTTATTTTACTTATAACGAAGCAAATAAATACAATCAATTGTAACCACTACATGTCAAGGACATCTGTAGCAAGTGTGGTGTCCATACTACAAGAAACTAATATTCTGTACAGGTTTTGATTGAACAAAGTTCAGGCGTAATCCATGTTGGCACAGTTTGGCACAATTTGCCACGATAATTGAAATATGGAAAAAATCTTGTCCAAAGCTTCCGCTACGTTCATGGTCTTCTTTTCTTGTTTACGGGACAGGATTTCAGCAAAAAAACTCCTAAAGAAACGCTGTAAAAGGGGGGTGGAAGCCCATTTATGCCATCTGCACGTGCTTTTGCGTTACGTTTCATTCACAGTACTCCCTACGTTCGAGCTTACGCGTGTCCCTACCCCCCGACCATCTGTCCAATCCGAGAGCTCTAGACATTGTTGAAAAGCTTTGAATCTGTAGAAGACAATGGTATTCCCCATTTTGAGACTGACAGGATCCCAGACGAATCACAGGACGCGCAGCGTGGAGAGGACAGCTTTGCGCACGGGGAGTGTTTCCATATTTGGTGATGTTATGCGAGCACAGAGCTACAGAAAAGAGCCAAAATGGAGTTTCCGCGAAGCTATTGACCAGACATAACAACAAACGGACTTTTATCGCTATGGAAATAACTTTTTGTTGAAAAAACGGC
>SRMA01026478.1:132199-217595 GCA_007224835.1 Danionella cerebrum | reverse complement strand
TCTGACTTTATTCCCTGAATCCTGATTTTTGATTCAGGATTTCTGACTTTAATCTCTGAATTTTAATTTTTGATTCAGGATTTCTGACTTTATTCCCTGAATCCTGATTTTTGATTCAGGATTTCTGACTTTAATCTCTGAATTTTAATTTTTGATTTAGGATTTCTGATTTTAATCTATGAATTTTAATTTTCAATTGAGGATTTCTAACTTTATTCCCTGAATCCTGATTTTTGAATCAGGATTTCTGACTTTAATCTATGAATTCTGATATTTGATTCAGGATTTCTGACTTTAATCTATGAATTTTAATTTTCGATTGAGGATTTCTAACTTTATTCCCTGAATCCTGATTTTTTGATTCAGGATTTCTGACTTTAATCTCTGAATTTTAATTTTTGATTCAGGATGTCTGACTTTAATCTCTAAATTTTAATTTTTGATTTAGGATTTCTAACTTTATTCCCTGAATCCTGATATTTGATTCAGGATTTCTGACTTTAATCTATGAATTTTAATTTTCAATTGAGGATTTCTAACTTTATTCCCTGAATCCTGATATTTGATTCAGGATGTCTGACTTTAATCTCTGAATTTTAATTTTTGATTTAGGATTTCTAACTTTAATCTCTGAATTTTAATTTTCGATTGAGGATTTCTAAATTTATTCCCTGAATCCTGATTTGTGATTCAGGATTTCTGACTTTAATCTATGAATTCTGATATTTGATTCAGGATTTCTGACTTTAATCTATGAATTTTAATTTTCAAATGAGGATTTCTGACTTTATTCCCTGAATCCTGATTTTTGATTGAAGATTTCTGACATTAATCTATGAATTTTTTATTTTTATTCTTGATTTCTGACGTTATTATTTGAATTCTGATGTTTTTTTTATTTTAGATGTCTGACTTTAATCTCTGAATTATTTTTCACTTTCTCACACAGACTTTAATCTTGGAATCCTGACTTTAAACCGAGATTTCTGACGTTAATCTTTAAATTCAGGTTTTTGTTCCCAGGTTTATTAACTTAATTTCAGAATTGGGTTTCTGATGTTAATTTCTGAATTCACACTTCTCTCTGATGAATTTTACTTAATCTTAGATTCTATAGTTTCACAAGGTTCTATGTCAATTTTTGGGGGACAAACATTCAGTACTCTAGTTCCTAGCTGTGGATCCAGAGATAACAAGTACTTTGTAAGTACAAGAAATGTGAAGGCAACCAGGCTACACTTTTTTTGATTCATGTTGTTAAAGTTTAGAAAATCTTAAACTGAAAAAAGTGTTAATTTAAACTTAAACAGTTCTTGTGCTTTTTATTCCTCATTAAGGTTTGGGGTCAGCTGGGGCCAGTACAGCTCACACTGGTTCCCATGCCCAGAATAGCTGCTAGGATTTCTGTATCCCTGGCAAACTTGATCTACAATATTAATGCTGAAATTTAATTTTAATCCAAGAGACTTTTATTGTGTAGCCGTTCTCTCTTTGTGTTAATGATTAGGCTTTCGGGGAGTTTGAGTTGTGGGGCAGTCACATAATCTTTCTCAAAACCAAATCATCTAGAGCCTCCGGAGGGACTTTCACCTATACACCTTCCGCTCGCTCGATGCCTCTTCATGTAAAAATAGCACATTTCTGTTCACAAAGTGTTGGGGAGATCTGAACATGACATCGATTGTTTACCCGCTCCCATCATTGTAATATCATACGACACAGGAAACAACACAACCTCGCTGCAATGTGATGCTTCCCATCAATGTTCTCTGGAGTCCTGTCCATGGACGCCTGGAGAACCACAGCTCAAACCCAGAGTTCCACGTAACAGAGGTCACCTGATCACGGCTCGCTCACATTTTGATCAATATCCACACGTTGAATATCTCACGGCGGGATGTGATATTCAAGTCCCGCTGCTGCGTACACAGATCAATGGCGTCACATTGAAGGCATCCGGCACACAATTAAACTGTCTCATTCGGAATCGTCAGAGACTCTGGGACCCTCAGCCCAGCATCGACATGTTTATCGAAGAAACATTTCGGCTGGGAGAGGAGGCCTGGCTTTCAAATCAAAGACAAGGGTTGGCGAGGAACGTTCAGAAAATGTACTTCTGAAAGCAGGCAGTCAATCATTTTACCGCCCACCATCGAATGATTTGAAGAAAGAGTGCATCAAATCTGGAAGAACAGAGCAGCACTTTCTTCGTTTACTGTAGATTACCTTTAACATGAGGCTGGATTTAGTCTGAGGTTGCTCTGCTGCTGAGGAAAGTAGAAGAAACGAGGTAGCCCCTCTTTAAATCAAAATATTATTTACAGTAATGCACTCATATCCCAAACCTTTAAAGGTTTTCCTAAGAGGCTTTTTATTTACAGATGAAGATACAACAATATTAAGGTACAGCAGAGCTCATAGAGACCGTACTTTCCCAAAGAATTATTCTTTTCCCATCTGTTGTCTCATCCATTTCAATTTTGTTACACTTTTACTGTCTTTAATTCGCACTTTCATTCTTACTTTTTCTTCTGTTTATTTTATGTCTGACTGTAGGGAACGGCTCTAATTTCGCTGCACTAGTAGAATACAGCGACAATAAAGAATCTTGATGTAGCTTTAATGATCGACAGCTGACCCGGAGTAAACACAAAAATCTTGTTAAATACAAGGATGACATTAGACTACAGTGAAACTACATCCAGCAGCACGCCTTGTCTTTCCTGTTTTGCAGAACGCAGTGCAATCTGCATCATTTTCTGAAGCTCTGAAATAATCCCTCTCTCCTCTTTTATTTTCCGCCTGCATTTATCCGGATTGTATTTTATGGTTCCCCTCCGCTGTCTTCTGCTATTGATTTTCACTTACAGGTTTTCTTCTCTTTCATTCTAGTTTCAGTCAGGCAAATGGCACAGAAACCCTGAACCCCTCTCTCTCTTCTTCTCTTTGTGCAGATCTCCCTCTCTTTTGACAGGAAGACCATTGTCCATTACCTGAAGTCCTGGGCAGGAGCGCAGGTGTTTACGGTTCTCCTTTGACCCCCGTAAGAGACACAGCACCACGTCTTCTTTGAGAGCAGCGGCCTTGACATATAGCAGCAGATAGACGTGGGATTCTCTCCTAATGTGAGTTTCTTTGCAGATTCGGCTCATTAAATCTGATCTTATGGCTAGAACGGAATCAGGCGCAATGGCATCTTGTTGTAGTTTAGTTTTTCCTTCCTCTGCAGAACCCCACATTAAGGAAAGTCTTATGATGTCATCTTTCATTCTTTGTCATAATATTAATGGAAAAGCCATGTGTTAGTGCTGCTCCCTAATCAGAATTCTATTTACAATAATTTGTGCATTTTTTTGTAATCAAGCTCGAAAAGCACTTTTTTATTAATGAAGCAAACAAGCTTTCATAGCAGCACTATAATGAGTTTCTGCAGCAACAGTGAAGAATGGTGGAGCTTCGCGGAACGTTTGGGGGTGCATTTCTGCAAATGGAGTTGGAGATTTGTCCAGGGTCAATAATGTACTGAATCCTGACAATACAGGCAGACCCTGTTCCATCGTGCCATATCATTGGGGAGACGTATAATTGGCCCCAATTTTTTTGTTTTGCTGTAAGACAATAACCCAAACATCAGTCAAAGTCATCTTCAGCGTGAAGAAGAACAAGAAGCACTTGAAGTGCTGAAGACAAATTTTCACTTGATTTAGATTTCTTGATGGCATTCCCTGCACTTTGTTGACAACAATAAATGATTAAGATAATAAATGATAGTGAAGGAACAGTTTTTAAAATAATTTTACAGCATTTTTGACACCTGCCGGCACAGAACTAGAGAGGGGGGAAGGTACCATCAGCAAATTACAGCCTAAACAAGACCTAGAGCACTCGACTAACACACAACACTGCAATACAAATAAGAGCAGCCCGAATACTTGTGAAAACAAGCAACAGGTGAGAGAAATAATCAGGAGAAGGAAACCCTAGAAACCCAGAATGACCTTTCAGGAGCCTCTCTATTTTTCTCTGGTTATTCAGTGCTTTATTAAAACAGTTTTTTTTACTGAAAATAGTTTTTTAACTGTTGAGGTGTGACATTAGCTTAGCAAATCCCCATCCAGCCTCAACTCTGTTGGTAAGTGCGCCGGTGTCTTTAAATGAGGACCTTCATTCGTCTGAAAACTGTCCGCAGGCTCATGATGTGGACAGACCACTAAACAGCCCCAACTGATGGACAGCAAAACCATTAACACCAGCGCCAAGGTCACGCTGGGATGTTTCCTTCTGTTTGTGATGGACAAATTAAGACTCGCTCTCACAGGCTCCCATCATGCCTCTGGGACACTCCTCCTCTGCCCATTAACAGGTTGATTGAAAGCCATCCAAAGGAGCTGAACAAAAGACTCTCGCCACTGACATCCTCCCCAAATATCATTCAGAGAGCCATTTCCTGGCATTACAGGGACTGGGGGCAGATTGTGGTGTCCAGCCAAGTGAACGTGTTATTTTTTAGTGCGCCCCCATCCCCCTTGTAGTCCAGTATTAGCAGCCATTTTGTGCTCCACACTGCCATTATCCGCTGATGGCTCTGACATGTTGATCATATACGAGAGAAAGAAAATTGATTTCCTCAACAGCAAACACGCTCCAATCTTCCCAGGCCAGTAATTTTACCACCACAACAAAATA
Organism: Danionella cerebrum; assembly: GCA_007224835.1. NCBI lineage: Eukaryota > Metazoa > Chordata > Actinopteri > Cypriniformes > Danionidae > Danionella > Danionella cerebrum. Next base: position 212,909 of record SRMA01026478.1, on the reverse strand, counting down.
AAAGGGTAATCTTGCCCCAGGAGAGAAGAGGGGAACAGCTCTCTGAAATAAAAAAGGCCAGGGTAAAAAAAAACGAGGAAAATAAAGAAGGGTTTGAGGAAGAACAGTGATGATGATGAGGGGTCTGAGATGACACTTTGACAGAGAGACAGGAGGATGGAGGGTGAGACCGATGGAGCTGTGTAATGTCACACAGACAGGCGAAAGGATGTGGCATCATTTACAGAGAGCTGGAACAAAATGAGGTTTTAAAGGGTTCAGCGTCATTCAAATTCACTGATCTGAGCGATTCACGTGTGAATGAAATCCTAGCGCTGGTGTTTCCACATGCTTTCGTTAAAGAGTTTCTGAAATGCTCCGTTCCTTTAAGGAGCATTCGATTTGAGATTTAAATGTGAAAGGGCTTTGTGTGTGGAAGAAAGAGTCGACTCAGCATCGCTGAAATGAATCATTATCCAAATGAATCTTTATAAAGTGGCTGAGGATCACAGCTATATCTGATTCAAACTGTGTTCGACCGGAGAGAGAGAGAGAGAGAGAGAGAGAGAGAAAGAGAGGGAGACTCAGTTCTCAGCTTGTGAATATAACTCCATCTTCCTTTATCTCATGATGAGCCACTGCTTTGGTGACGTGTTGTGAGCTGTCCTCAGATCCTCCATCAACTGAACTGTTGAGGACACAATGGACATGTTTTTTTTCGTGTATAATTTCACTGTGGACACTTGTAAACAGCTTTAAAGCAAAGAGGTTGATTCTGAAAATTCTGATTCAGGCTTAGCACCAGAATGAGTGAGTGCATTTGTTTTTTAAAAGAATACTTTCACTATTGTTTGTGCTCTTATTATTAGATACATAAAAACGCATCATAATTTAACTGCTTCTATTAGTTGATGTTAAACAATAATAAACACAACTTATACTAATACAGAGATTGTGTGAAACGCCTTCATTTGTCATTTGCGCCTTCAACGCATTGCACGCTGGAACAAAAAGCCCATTTTCTTGATTAAACTCGACTTAATGACTGCATGGAGTGATGGTCTTCCTTCACTCATCTTTTACTGCTGATTTAGCATAAACAATCCCTCAAATATTGTTTGATTCATCTCTAAATGTACACTGAACACACTTGAAAATTAAATGTGAGTTAAGAAATATTATTTCAAGAGAGAATTATTTCAAGAGAGGTTGTGTCATAATTGTCCGCTTCACTGTATAATCAACCTTCATCTGAGGAAAGTGTTTTTAAATCCGTTTCGAGAAAGATGTTTAAGCATGTTTTATTAAACTTGTTTGAGAATGTGCACATGTTTTATTTTAAGACGTATACTGTAGCGACTAAAATTAAGCAGAGATGTTTTGTGATTCCCTAATATTTTAAAAATGTATTTTAAATTATCGTTATTATTGACTAGACATTTTAAGGATTCTTCCCATTCTCATTTGCTCACTCCACAGTTGCTTGATTTTGGTCTTTTTGAACTTGTTTTCAAGGATGGCATTTTTGCTCTCTGGCAGTGGAGATGGTAGTGACCAAAGCAGGAAAAATCACAGCCTGGACCCCGCAAAGGATGGCGGGGGTGTGAGGGGGTTGTGTGGAGGTGATGACCTTGAGTATTGATCCAAGCCTCCATAATTTCCATGGCTTACTGGGGCCCTTCTCACAACCTGCTGGAGTACATTAGACCAGAAATCCATAACACGGCCCATGTTCATCCAAGCACAGGAAGAAACTGAATTAAATGTTAAAAAACAATCTGGGGCTGCAGTTGGGGCCGATTCATCATGATTCCCGGGTGTCAGGCAGGTAGGATGACCACGGAAGATTCAGCCAATGGCCGGAGAGCTCCAACAACAGATAGACTCATTCAGAACCATCCGTCAGCAAACCGAACGGAGCAGGACTTCAAAACACGGACACGAATGCGGCCACGGTCAGCAAGTTCCAAAATTACTTGGGAGACTTCAGCCGAGGCGAGACAGGATCAAACGGGGAACAAATACTTTACATGGCAGTAAGCCGAGACCCCATTTAAACACGCGCTTGCGTCGATCTGAGATTGCAGCCGTCTAGAGTTACTTTTACTCTTTTCCGATGCAGATGGTGGCACCTGTTTGCTCATCCAAACTAAATCCAATTCTAATGCACGCTCCTAACACAAGGAAACAAGTAGCAGAAAAGCTGAAAACTCCTTCAATTTAAGCTTTTATTATCAGCAACAAAAAAATCCTGATGATCAAAACCTAATAATCGATTTTAAAAGTCAATTATTCTTGTAACCACTCGCAAACATGCAAAAATAAAAAATTATTTAAAATTTAAAAGTTTGCAAGAATGACAGAGTTCAAAAAGCAATAAAACAATAAAGAGCACAAGAACCCGGTTCGCATCAGAAAGAGGGAAGTAGAGAAGAGGAGGGAAACTCTCCGGATCACGAGGGGCACGCGGTTTAAAGAGATAGCTACATTGCAAAATGGAAATCTAAGCAAAGCTGTAAAGCTTGGTTACAAATATGGATTTACTTATTTTAACAAGAATCATCTAGTTTAGGCTTTTAGGGAATTGATTATTTAGCTTTTTTTGAGACTCGTGTTTTCATCATTTATTAGCTTGAATTACGAAACTTTGTAAAATAAACTTTTGATCGTAAACTAGTATCTTTAAACAATAAATATCAACCCTACATATTCTTACTTTAAGAATATTATTATTATTTTCAGAACAAGAAAAAATGCTTAGATCTTTGATTGAGAGAAACATCTGGGGTTCGAAAGTTTAACTCGGTAAGAATTCAAGAAATAAAAGTAAAATAATCTTAAAACAAGGAAGTTTTTAAAACAGTAGGTATTTCTGGCTTTTACACTTTTTTACAAAAATGAAATGAAAACAGTTTTTCATGAAATTTGTTTATTCACTGCATTTAAATCAAGCACGTTTTTCTAGTTTAGAGGAACTAGACGAAAGGCAAATCTTTTCTTGGGCTACTAAAACACACGATATTTCCATCCGAAGCCTTGTCTCTGAGAGAAGTTAATCGTCTTGAGTGAGTGCATCTGGCTAGGAATCAGTGATTCTGATTGGGAACCACTCAACTGGAAGCTGATTGGTGTGCTTCTCAGGTGATCTGCTTTAAAAAGGCGGAGCTTCACTTCCTCTAAAAGTTTATTTGGTTGTTGGTGTGATCAGAGCTCACCTCTAGATGTTAGTCGTGGTAAAGTTCGTTTCTGTTGAGGAGAACAATCAGTGTAAAGTTCTCAAGAAGCAGGATTTTTGAGGTTTTGTGAAATTTGTAAAAATCTTTTTGTTTTGAGGAAACAATCTGTGACTAGTTCCATGACATGAACAGTAATGAATTCCCTTGAGAAACGTTTCTTTAAATTATTTTTCATACAAACAAAATCAATGTTGTCGGCATGGAATAAACCATAAATTATTCTCTCTGTTAAACAAGAATTCATGAAGAAGAAAAAATACATTCTAGTCACAAACTTTTTTTTGTTTTGAGAATTCATCAAAAAAGCAAAAAAAATAAATAAATCTTTACGAATACGTTAGTAATTTTTTAAAACAGGAATGTTGCGTAATTCCCAGATCAGCTCAATCTTTTTTGAACATTTGTCTTTAGTTTAATGCTGTGATTGCCGTCCATGTTTCTGTCGATGAACGGATGCATCTTAAAGTTCATCTAAGTTCAGACTAACCACAGAGTCTCTCTCCACTGCTCTGATTGGGTGCTGGAGATCTGGAGAGCAGGGTTCCAGAGAGGAACAACCCCACCACGCTGATGCACTGTGGTGCAGTTATGGTGACGAGAAATGCTTCTGGGTTTGCAGACTGCTCTCTGAAGCCCCCATGCAGATCCCTGAGCACCAAGTCTGTGTTTGCTTCTAGAGAAGTAAAGCTGTGGTTGTTTTGTGCACCTCTGTAGCAAAAAATGGTACGACATCTGATGATCACGTCATGTATGGATTGTTGGAGTGAGGGAGCGACACGAGTGATTTCCACAGGGGAAACGGGGGTGTCTCCATGAGCCTTCATCATGTTCAACAAGGGGCAGAGTGACATTAAAGCTCATTACCACAGCTGATCTGAAATCAATGTGAAGATGTGGCCTGTGGTGTAGCGCAGAGACGACGTTCAAACTACTCCATTTAACAAGGATTGAGTAATCACACCATTGACCAGGCGCTCCTGTATGGAAGCCATTAAACAAAACTGGGGATTTACTGAGGGGTCGGCATGTGAGCATCTCCGGTACAAGTGTCTTCTTTTCAGATCCGTAAGACTTGAGACGCCTCGCTGCCACTGTAATGTGTGCAGAAGCTCTCTATTGAAAATAATTTCATCTCTCACAACAAAGTTTTCACAACTCGCAACCAAACACTCGCGAAAAGTGACTTGAAAACAACGCAAGACTGGACGGGACCATGCAAGTTTTTTTTTTTTCATTTCTTGGGTCCAAATAGAACAAGAAAAAAAACATTGTTTCCTTCTGAAACTCATTCCCCTTAAAGCTGCACTCTTATTGGCTGCAGGTGATGGCAGATAGACAGTTCACGCCACACAAGTCTTAGTTGCCGATAGCTCCAGATATTTATCTCACGACCAGCCTCAGATCTCGTGTTTGGTAGTTCACATGGTCCCTCGTGATTTTGTTGTTGATTGATTTTTAAACCTATATTTTAACTCTAGTTCAGTTGCCTCTGGGCACGAGAGTTTGTCATAACTTTCCGTAAAGCACTTTAAATTACCGACGTGTATGTGTAGTGTGCTATTTTAAGAGCCGTGCATCGTGACTGTTGTGATGACTCGTCTATTTCAGGAAGTTTTGATCATTTATCATTGGTGTTAGTTCAATCTGTCAGAGCCGTGTTCCCCTCTCTCGGTTTGAGGGGCATTCTTTTGAGACCGTGAAGAAAAGACTGTAAAGGCCTCTGCTGGGGAGGCCTTTACGCTCTTCTTTTCCAGCCACATGAGGACACTAGAAATCATCTCCTGCAATTTCAGTAATGGCTTTTGAGACAGCTGCTTGCTTTGTTGTTCAATGATGAAAAATGGCCGCTTGAAAAGACAGCAGTTGAAGAGACAGAAGACGGAGGAAGAGAAAGACGTGCATAAATTGGCTGTTGAAGATTTTCCAGTGTGATTGCGGGTAATTGGCTTTTATTGGTGTCGTTAGCTCTGGATAACTTTTGGCCATTATTCCACTTGTCCAAATCTCTCGATCATGAACGTTCAACCCAAAAGGGGCTACATTTTTCTCCAATGGTGAAGAGTGAAGAACAGGGAGACTATTTCCAGCTCAAGCGGGGAGAGGCAGCCTTCATCTGGTTCATTTACCAGCATCTCAACTTGAAGGTGGCTCTAGCTGTAGATCTCTAGTTTTCAAAAAAAAAAAGAAAGTGGATTAAAGAAATATCCGTGATGTTTGACATTTCAATACAGCACCTAGAACTGAGCACAGCTATAGCTCTATAAGGTTAATAGCCTGAACTTCTACGTGAAGTTAGAGAGAGATGACCTTATTTGACGTCTGAACAGGTTAGTTCCAGTTTCCTAAAGTTCAACTGAGTCATGAAATCTTGATTAATTTGGTCAAACAGAGAAAAGCCCAGAAGCACCAGTCTGATATATTCATACAAATTAAATAACCGAGAGATAAGACTTGTCTGATGAGATTCGACCAGAGATATTGAGAGAAGGGCATTTGGTCTTGCTGGTTTGATCTACAGTTTTCTTTTTCCAGCAAAGGTTAAATGTCTCATTTTAAAACTATTCAATTGAAGTTTAATACCTTTTTATTTCAAGGAACCTTTCAAGGCACTCGAGGATACAGAATGATACGTGATTCAGATTTAACAGATAGAGACACATTTACAGAAAAAGTTTCATAAATCAGAAGCATAAGATAGAGCAGAAGAAAACCGTTTAAACAAATAATAGAACGCCAAATCGACAAAAAGTTTATGATTAAAAAAAGGGGTTTTAATGTTAAAATGTTAACCTGCGGTTGGCTCTCGAGCTGCATTGCAGCATGGGATTTTGCAAAGTCCATCATTGCTAGATCCAAGATAAGTCCAAGTCCCGGTCGGTCAAGTCTGAGTCAGGTTCCAGTCCAACTTAGATAGAGTCCAAGTCCAAATATGTCTGGGTCCAGCACTCGTCTAAACGAGACCAGTCAAGACAGCGAATAAAATGTTCCTCCAAAATTTAAGCGACTCATTATTATTTAAAGAAATTCACTTTTATCCTCACAAACTTTTTGTTGTACTAACTTATATCTGTCTTAACAGGAAAGTATCATGTGGATCACACAGTTAGCGTTAGCTTATTTAGCTTTAGGGTTTATTTCTGATGCCGCTGCAGGTGCCTCGCTAAATTCAATGTCATTCCAGAAGCATCTAAAATTGTCATGCTGCAAAATTCGCATGATGCTTTGTGTTTCCATCTCCTCAAAACAAAAGAAAAAAAAACTTTTTGTGCCCAAATCGTGACATCGTGTCTGGAGGTGAGTTTGATTAGGATGAGGAAATGGTTAAAGTCAAGTCAGAGTCTGAACAGTAAAGAGTCTGAGTCTAGTCTGAGTCTGAACACAATCGAGTCCAAGTCAATTCTTAGTCTGAACAGTAAAGAGTCTGAGTCTAGTCTGAACACAAATGAATCCGTGTCAACTCTGAGTCTGAACACAAACGAGTCCAAGTCAAGTCAGAGTCTGAAAAACGAGTCCATGTAGAGTCAAAACTGAATTGAGTGAAATACCCTTGCCCTCCATTTTCTGACTGAAAGCATTAAGAAAATAGTTTAGGTATAAAAACTAAACTGCTAGCACATGGCTGTTGGGGAATAAATTAGAAAGAGATGGAACGTTTTAAATCCCGGCAGTGGTTCCAGGTTGGTTATCCATTGCGTGGTTGTGTACTTGGGAGAGTGCTTGGTTAATAATAGGCTTTAAATGATCTCAACACCAAAATTAAATGTCAAAATAGGTTTGTAGAATGAGCCTTCAATGATACGTTTGGTCTTTGAGGGTTAAGCTGTTGGTGAAAAGATATTTCAGTATTTAAAATGAAGTGTTATCATCTATGGAATGGCAACCTTTTATCACAGCAACCACAACACGCGAGCCAAAGGCAAAATCGATGTACATAAATGGAGAAAACATGTCCCTTTGTAGCGCTACAAACCCGGGACGGCGCGGAGCTAACAGTTGCGCTCCCCCAGGTTTTAGGTGTGACTCCGCTCAGTCTCGAGTTAGAGGCTCCAAGCTTTGTGGTAAATCTTTAATATTTAACAGAGCTCAGGCCGGCCGAGCTTCCAAACTGGTGACAAGAAGCTGGCCCCTGTGCTGGAGCCTGTCGAACATGCTGTTATAACAGAGTTAGACTAGGCTTTTGCCAATCAATGAGCGATGTTCGAAACTCAGCACTCACCTCATGTTAGTTCTGCGACTCCAGCAAGAGATCTCTGAGTCAAGGCCTGTCGTTCACCTCGCAGCAGAAAATCCATACGTTTCAGATGCGATTTTAAACGGATACATTATTAATGGATCCCCTCTTCTTGGAACTCGCCCCTGTTTCTGGTACTGGAATCCAGGGTTTTTGGTAAGTGCCTAAGTTTCCTGTAAATCTGTCTATGTTTGTCTATGTTTACGTCCCTGTGGATGCGCTTCAATTAGGCGTAATGGCTCGAGGGGTGCAGGGTCAGCCAAACAGGCCCATGGGTCTGCTGACAATGAGGGGCGGATGCAGAGAGCCATGCATCCTTATTTAAATGCTGATACGTCTGACCCCTGCTGAAGTGTTAATGGATATCTTCACGTCTCCATTCCTCTGCAAACACTTCATTATGTAAGAAACACGAACAGGAACTGCTTTCTCTGTTCTGTCTGGGCCAAAAATAGATTTGTTTCACTACAAGCAGCACACCCCACTTCATCAGGAGATGCATATATTTTATTTGAGATTTTACTATTTTCACAGTAGAAAACGGAATCCCCACGCCAAAGTGCTGAAAGCGTTTTTATATATTAGCTAATGAAATAATTTGTTTTTCAAGCATCCTAGCAAGGTGGAATCGGGTCCTTCAGAAGTGCTTTTGCTCAAACAATATTGTTCTCCTTGAGGCAACTTTAAAAACGAGTTCTGTCGATTTGTAGTTAGTACTGTTATTTAAACTGAATTTACGTTTTTTTTTTTTTTTTTTTTTTTAAAGTTTTGACTTATCAAATCAGTACTTTGAATTACTTTTACCAAATCACAATGTTAAAGTTACCTTTAGAGAAACAGTACTTTGAAGTTACTTGTATATTTTACCAGATGAGGGCATTGGCAACAATACCAAACGAAACCCCAAAAGCTAATCTCAGACAAAGCAATCTCTGAACTTGGGATTTTTGGTAGTGGAGAGATTACTTCTTCCTCCTCCTCCTCCTCCTCCTCCTCGTAGCTTTGCTTTCTGTGAGCTCTCATCCTGTTATTGCTTTGCTCATTGACCTGATTCGGACTCGTGCTGCTGCTCCTTTGCATTGATTTTGCTAGCTATATATTCTTCTCTCCCCTTAAACTAAACTCAACCACTGTTTACAAGTCCATGATTCCAGGTCGAGAACCCTCTGCTGCGATCTATCTGCTGCTCAACAGCTGAATGAAGACGGATCTCGCTCTATTGGCCTGAGATCTTGAGTGCTGAACTGTTACTGTATTACTTTCGACAGAAGTCTCAGTTTGAACGGTTTTCTGTCTGCAGAGAGTTTGTTCCTCTGCATCTCGGGACTCCTTCCTGCTCTACATGACCGGATAGAAAGGAAGACACGCTTTGTAGTCCGTTTTTACTTACTTACCAATCAGAAAGGTGCATTGGTGAAAGCCAGGGATTTGAGGTTAAATTCTTGTTTTTTTAATCGGTGGAAAGAAAACCAAAGAGCCCAGAAACCTTACGAGAACATGCAAACACAGCCCTGCTGAAGCCGAATAACCCGTGCAAAGAACCTCCATCCCCAACCCCACCAAATGAAATGAATTAGAAACAAAGGCTGAGACTGGCCTCCGTCACTCCTGCTCTTATTGAGGAGCAAAAGAGATCAAGTCTATTATCTCAAGTGATGGAAAATCTCATAAAGCAGAATGTTCCTCCTGTAAGATGTGTTCCATACCGGCCAGACGCTGTGAATGAAATGATATCAAGCCCTTCGTAAAGTGCTCTACAGCAAATGGGGGAAATTGATTATATTCCTGCAAAGTGCCTCAAAAACCCTTCAATTTGTGTTGCTGGCTTATTTCACAGCTTGCTCTGCGAAAAGGTCAAGATACAGTTCTCCCCTGGTTGCAATTTGTTTGCAAATGGCCGTAGGGTTTCAGGACTAAAGTAAAAAGAGCAGTTATATAATAAACCACTAAATAATAATAAATAACTGTGTTCTCATTCGGGCTCTAAATACAGTCAGCCACACAGAGTAAAAAAAGCATCCAGACGTGGGCCGTCATCCTTTACTAGTTGTGTACATATCCCATCTGTCAGAGGGGACAGTCAATGTTGGAGAAGAAATGAAAGAGCGAAGAACAGAAACCAGAGACTCTGAGCTGATAGATTGCGCTGCCTTGAAATGGAGTGCTTCTCAGCCTTGTAAATATATGACAAATGACAGGGAGAGAGATATTGATTCCCGGCCTGTCCTTTGGAAACTGAGCCAGTGGCCAAGACCAAGCAGGAAGTCGGAGGCTGGAGCCGCATCTCGAGATTCAGAATTGTCACTTAGGTTTAATTTGGTGGGGGTTCTGCGAAGGTCTTGAAATCAAAGAACAGCACCGGATTCACTCCCTGATCAAAATAATGAAATGGGGGACGTTCCAATCGCTTGAGCATAACATCCAGCAGCTGCGAGCATTAGTGAAAGAAAGGAGCTCAGTGGCCTCCAGCATGGAGCCTTCTGAGAGACACACTCCAGTCGAGAAGTTTCCTCTCTGCTGAATATTCCACGGTCAGCTGTTTTAACAAAGGCCTTGTTTGCATCTCTTGATTCTGATTTACGCTTGCCACAGCAACAAGCATGAGGTTACCAGGATGTAGTAGAGCGCAGTTGAAATATAGTTGAAATACAAAGATAATAAAATATGCTAATGAAGGCAAACTTTGCTAACGTTAAAGAACTACATGATTTTAAAGCAGAGAATTATTTCCTCCTCTGTGTTCAAATGTTTGTTGTGATAAGAAGCTGACGCGCTTCCGCCCGCAATTTCCCAAAAAACGGCAAAAAAGTAAACATCTCAGTTAACTGACGTTGAGTTCGCAGTGTATCAGAAAAGGGTTTCTCCTGTTTACGATAGTCACTTTGGTCACTTTTGGTGATTTATTTCCACATGGGAATAAGGCCTGATTCTGATCTCGAAATACATCTTTTTGTTTCCTGTTTACACTGCCATAGTCACATTGCTGGGTCATGAATCCTGTGGAAATATAATATGGATTTTTAAATCATTTGGCAGACGCTTTTATCCAAAGCGACTTGTATTGGAATGAATTATTACATATTTTTTATTGTCAGTTCTTGCTTTCCCTGGGATTTGAACTTTACGACCTTTGCAATGTTAACACAATGCTCCACCAAATGAGCCGCAGAAAAGCAAAAAAAGCTGTTCCCCAATACTCATCACAAATACGTGTTTCTAACGTCTTGTGGGATCAGAAGCTGAAATAATTGGTAGAATAGGTTAAACCCTTCAAAATTATTTTAATACACCATTAATGTGGAAATAACGTCAACGGTTATTTTTTCCAAGTGCTGTTATTATCTTCATTTACAAAATAGGCTTCAAATGCAGCACTAAGATCAGAAATACATAAGATGCACAAAATAACTTCTGATTCGAACTAAAGGTGTGGTCTAAAGCCAGAGCTTAGCTGAGCTATTAATGCTTTCTCTAGTATCTTAGACGTAAATGGAAGATGGGTTTGTAACTAGATGGTTTATTGGGATTTGAGAGTGGTTTAATGACTGCGTTCTTGGAAAGCTTAGGGATGTGTACTACTGACAGAGAAAGATGACGAGCTCAGCTTAACCCTGAGCAGCTTTAAAGGTTTTACGGGTGTTTTTTTCTCCTCTTAAAACATATTCTTGAGTTGAAGCCAAATGAAAGCAAAGAAACATAGCTGAAAAACCCACAGGTAGGGTCGTGTTTTTCCGATTGAAGCTAATATTTTTGTATTTAGAGCAAACTTCACAATACATGAGCTTTATCTGTGGTTCTTTTAATGGGGCATGTCCTGAGTAAAGTCATGTCAAAATATTTGACGTTGCAGGAAATAGTTCTTCCTTGTCGATCCCAGAGCTACTAAAAATGGCATCACTGGATGATAAAACATACGGTTGTTAGATGTCTGTGTTTAGGTGCACGAGGAGAGATGGGGATGTCGTTCATTTAGAGTTGCGTTAGTTCTGCAGGTGCTGTGAGATTGAGATCTCTTTTGTAGGAAATCTGAGATTGACGCAAGAGGCCCATGTGCAGGTCACATGATCGGGTGGCGTGCTTGTTTTTCTGTTATGATTATGACATATCCCAACAAAAGAACCGGTAAAATCCCGTCAAGCGGCTGAAGCGAATCAAAGCTATTGTTTCCTGTAAAGTATTGTGCCGGAGCCGGGGATGAGGCAGGAGTGAGCTGTGAGCAAACCGCTGTGACAGCTTGAGCAGGTGCTCTCAGGATGAGAAGCCGAACGGATCCCCCATTGAGAGGGACAAAAAGGCCTTCTCTCTCCACATCTGACCACTGCAGGGAAAGAAAGAACGGCCGTGCTGATATACTGACCCCTGGCTGTCTATCTTGCTCTCTTTGAGTCACTTTTCTTTCTTTTCTTCCTTGAGCCGCCATCTGTGGTCACGGTACAGCACAGACTGACAGCCAGCTCCATCTCCGTGGCTCTAAAGCAGTCATGAAGGATTAGACTCCAGCTCGTGATGCTTTCTGCTTGGTTTAGTGAGCTGGTTAGCGGTTCTGATGCCAAATTAGTGTTCCTCACATCTGTGCCTCATAGCAGAGTGCACCGTTCTGTTGCAGACAAGGTGGCTGAAGAAAAGTTTTATTTCCACAAACTTGAAGTTGTTTATAGTTATTTCAAACAAGTTCTAATTACAAGAGAAAATTGCTTTTGTAACCTACTAGAGGGCGGAGATAGCATTTGCATATTAAACGCCTGTAAAACAGTATCCTCATACTTTGATAGAGCAATAATTACTATATTATAAAACCACAGGATTGTGCATCGTGTCCAAATACAAATAGCTGTGAAAAAACTGCAAATATCCATAAAACATTGTGCAGATTAACAAGTTCAGACGCAGGAGAACATGAATTAACCCAGGAACATTCCCCAAACTCAAGAACTAGTTCATCTTTAGGTGACTCTTCTGTAAATATGTCTTGTATAAGGGTTTTATCATAGTTTGAGCACAAACGAGGTTTCAGGAACAAGGCACCGTTAATTGAAGCTAAAGTTTGCAAAACTTCAGCAGTTCAGTAACCAACGGCTCAACCAAACAGGAAGTGCTCTCAGGATTGGAGACAGGTAAGTGGACGCCAGGAGATCGATGGTGAAGATCGATGTGGAGGTAAGTGCTGCAGCCAGAGATCAGAATCGTGGATCACAGGCGTGAGGTATGTAATCGCTGAGGTGGGTACTTCCAGAAACAGGTTCTCTTGAAGGAGTCTGGTCCAGGCAAGGAATGAGTGTTTAAGAAGTTTCCAATCTTTACAAATTTTCAAACCCAGTTCCAGAGTGATGGGCGCATCGAAGAGGAGAGGCAGATGCACCCATCATAACCACTGCCTGCTGTTCCAGCCTGTGGGGGCAGTGCTATGATCTGCAGCTGCTGGAGCTGCTCAGGTCTAGGCTCAGCTACAGGAAGTGCTCAAAGAAAGAGGTCAGCTGACTCCTGAATATACTGAATGATTCCTTCTTCTCTGGGGGCACAGGTGTATTCCTGGATGAACATGCCAGGCTTCATCAGGCTCAGATTGTGGTGGTTCCGTGAGCAGGAGACATCACCTTCACACACGGAGTCCATACCTGAACCCCACTGAGAATCTTTGGGATGTGCTGGAGAAGGATTAGTGCAGCGGTCAGACTCATCAATGTGAGATCCCGGAGAACACCTGTGTAGTTGCAATGCTGCCAAAGCTTCTAGAAACGGTGCCACAGCGAATGTGTGCAATAATCAAAGCTAAAGGCGCTCCAACGAAGCGATAGTCTACGCTTTAGTTTTGTTTGGTGGTGACTTTATGCTAGGCATGTTAAATTCTAAAACATGAGATGTGCATGTTATTGTGATGCATTCAAAAATACAAGAGAGCAGGTAAAATCCTAAAACTATTCTGGTAGACATGGTTCTATGGCAGATCTCAAAGGGTTAAAGAAGCCACAAACTCCTGTTTCTAGTAGTTAAAACACCGTGCATCAAAGAATCCTTGAGACAGAGATAAAATGTCCCTTACGCAGTTCAACCTTCACTAATCTGATCTCAAACCTGTGCTTTTCTCTTACATTCAGCATATTTGCATTGATCATACACTACACATTGTCCAAAGGTTGGCTGTAAGGAAACCCATTCCTTTAATCTGAGAGAGGGAGCTCTTCTGATTTCTTTGTGACGCTCCAATCCTTTCCCATCCTCTGTGGTGAGAGTCCAGTGAATATTTCTTTGGCTTGATTTTGCTCAAGCAATCCTGTAATTGCTCCAGGTTCCACGGTGTTCCCAGGTCGGTGTAGCGTGTATTGAATTAAGAAAGAGCTGGCTGCCGTGTAACTCTGTTATGAAAGTGTCGCCATGTATTTCTGCTTTCCCTGCCGGGAATCTAATTACGACCCGATCTATCATGTACTTATGCTACAGAGCCAGCTGTTACATAACTAAACTCGTGCCTAGTTAAGCTACATTCCCAGCAAATCTGAACAGGTTCAACATTTTCAATGATTTAAAATGAGTCCACAATTTCAGAAATTTGCCATTTTCTTTCGTTTTTACATAGATGTGCTCCAGAGCCCTAAAAACAACCAATCGTGTATACTAAAATACACAAAGTGTGAAACCATCTTATGATTATTCCTTTGTGTTCGCACAAGAAAGAAAACAGTGGACAAAATAATAAGAAAAAGATTTTAACTATTTGAAACCCTATAAAATTTGTCACATTTTGAAATGTGCATCATTAAAGACGCATTTGTTTATAGCTAACACAGTAACTTTGTATTAGCATGTCATTAGCAAGATGCTGGACAAGAGCAGTAAAACATAGCATTAGCATTGTCATCGTTTGTCGTTAGTATGATTCCAGCAACTATGTTTATGTTTTTGTTATTTATCTAGCATGGGTTGGTAGCATTTGCATGAACCAGCTCATCACTAGCATGATGCTAGCATGAGTTAGCATGCCATTAGCATGAAACAGGACAATCGGTGAAGGTAGAGTATTACCATGACTCAGCTGGTAATTAGCATGTTGCTAGCATGATGGATTCCCACCGTTCTCAGACTAGAGAACCAATCTGATTAGATTGTAGATTGTTTAAACGTTCTGATTGCACGTGTGTTTTCATCGTGGGCCGTCATCCATGAGTGAACGCACTGAACCCATTGTTTGGTTAATTACAAGCATCGAAGTGAACTCGAGGACGACACTTATTCGTTCTCTCTCTCTCACAAACACGCACTGCTTTTCTACGGCTCTCCTCACATCACGTCCAGTTTGAGATTCTTAAATGCTGTTGACCTCACTCTTGACACGAACACCCTCTCGTCCTCCACCTCACGCGGCAGATTCACATTCAGCCGTTTAGTGAGGCAGCAGCGAGATCTGAAGCTTTCTGAATACAGATCAGATCCCTGACCTTTGAGAGAGAGCAGAAGTATGTACAGCGTTATATGAAAGTCCTGCTTCGTGCTCTTGGCCCTGGGGACAACGCTGACACCACTGCGCTAAAAACATTGTGTTTTAATTGCAGAGTGAAGACAGGACCTTTCCCAACCCCCCTTTCGGATCCTGAAGGTCAGCTCTGATGTGAACCATTTATCTGCACTGGACTGCTGCTGCTGCTGCTGCCGCCGTACACTGATGACATCCGCAGGGAAGACTGTAAAAACTCTTGGCAAAGCTGTTGGACATGGGACTCAGTGGACTTTGGTGTTTTTGCAGAAATTTCCCACATTATGGACCGGAAGCTTGTAAAATACCTTGAAGCTAGAAGACAGACCCCTAACATCTGCAGCAAAGGCCCTGATTCAATGGCGAAAGCTAATGCAGCACGTTGATCCTGCAACATCTTTTCCATTGAACAGCTTTAGTGGATGCAACTAGTGGAGACCTCCGTGTCCTTATCAATCTCTGGTTTCCAGTAATTCCTTACATTTAAAAAAGCACTTTACGAGTAGCAAAGGCAGGATGACATAAACACATCTGGTTTCTGGTGGAGAGGATATAAAGGGATTGTAGCCATCTACATGAACTGAATAATGCCCCCACCCCCCAATGAGAGCCTCAGTTTAACATCTCACAACTGACAGAATTGCTTTTTTATTTCATTTTAAGCACAGTGATGTATTTGTGTATTATCCAGAGAGCAGCTGCTCTAGAATCCTTTAACCGCTTTACTCCTCGGCAGCATTGCTCTGCGTTGCTCTTGGGTGCAGCTGCTTGGCCATGAAACTTCTCTACAAAGTTCTCTACACTCCGTTGTGGAAGGGTAGTAGTTTGGAGGGTTGCAGTGATCCATGGCAAAAGCGATGAGAGCAATCTTTTACACTTGTTTTCATGGATGTGATGGAGTTCATTTATTTGGATTGGCGAGCTTTTCAACTATTCTTGATGCCCTCGTCCACACATTTTACCAAAACGTTGTGGTTCGGTTGGCATTCAGTTCAGTTCTCACATGACAATTGTTACTAAGGGGGTGGTGTTGGGTGATATTCAAGTTCATTATCCAGACTTGCCTAAAGCCACACACTTGGTTGGCAGGTTATAAAGCGAGACGTCCGAGTGATGTGTCCAGGAACGAAGGTGGGGTAGCTTGAACAATGCTCTCTGGATGGGTTGGTATGCATCGGGAAGTGGTAATGTAAACTTGTATGGCAAGCCCTGATCACTCCTCCCAAAAGTTCGTTACCATGGGAGTGCCATGGGACATTTGATGCCAACCACTGGGGGCATCTCAGATGATTCACCATTCCATTTGAGGTTATTATTGATTTCTTGCTGGGAATAACGGAGTAGTGTGCTACTAACATGATCTGAAACTCATTTGTTTTGGAGCAGGTCTCAGATCTGTCGGTCAGTTTTGTAGCACTTAGGCATTGAATGAAAAGAGACTTTTCTGAGATCTGTAAGCGAACGGAAAGATTGCAGCGTCAGAAAGTCCTTTTTCAAGAGTAAAGTCAAACCTGTTCTTCTAGAGCCAAGGTGAAACACATAAAAAGCGAGCAGTAATTTACTCTCCGAACCGAGCGCTCGCCGAAGGCCAGAAGTACACTAGACCACAGCGCTGGACAGCTCTCTCACACAAACTCATCCAATAAAAGACATGACCTTGACATGAGACAGATTTAAAACTCATATTTTTACTCCTTCATACAGCGATCGCATACTCACACACATAAAGCACACACCTTCCCATTCTACTCAATATGTGTCACACACAGCAGCTGTGTTTTCCTGTGAAGAGTAATAGCATTAGACAATTTAAGCAAAACTCTGTGTTAAAATAACTCCACTGGTTAACACTGCCTCGGTGTTAAATGTTACACTATTCCTGATTCATGAGCAATAAATATGCCCTAAAAATAAATGTACTTTTTCTCACACCATGTTTATTTTTCAAAATTTAGAAGGAAGGATTTCACTGTGAAACGTAATAAACACTTCTAGTGTCGACACATACACTGCAAACCTTGAAGGAAAGTTCCACAGCTAGCTCCGGGTTTGTTGTGAGGATGAGCGAGCCATGTTTCTGTAAGTGCTGTGGTGGAGATTGAAATGAAGCCCAAACCAGCAAACTGTAATGCACACCCGACCCAAAGCTGGTCCAAATGTAAAACACAGATCTGATCCAGTATGTGCCGGCACGAGGCATCAGGGCCAGATCTGGGCCAAAGGGTTTTTGCTATTTGGGTTTTATATTTTTTATTTTACATTTAAATGGTACATCAACAGTTGTACACAGTTTGTTTATACCTCATAACAGCTTCAATTTGTACTAGTCTTGAATATTGTTCTACATGATGTTTGAAAGCTACTAATCAAAATAAAGCGCTGTCAGCGGTGAGGCTTGTTCAGATCATTCTGAGCCCTGTATCTCCTTCTCTCCAGTGGTTTGTGGAAGGTTGTAGTGGTCTATGGATCGCCTTCGTGCCCTAAATGTGCCTCCTGCTGTCCACAGTTTTTACCTGCATCTCGAGATGCTAGCAACATCCCAGAGCTCCATGTCCCTATCTGACCATGACGCCGTGCTGTCACCTCCACTGATCGATCCCTCATCACACTACCCAGCGCTGGCTTTCGGGTCAGCTGCATGCAACCCTCATGACAGGAGAGCTGTCTGACTTTCTTTCAGCATGTTTACAGCTCTCCACATCAGCTGACACACTGTTAAGAGCACCTTGCTAATGCTAAAAATAAGCCATTATAGGGGCTTCAGATGCATTACAGGGTTAAGAATTCTCACATCTAGCACCAAAGCTCTGGAACAAACTCCCCAATAGAGTTCAGATTCACTCTTCCAGTTTAAATCAAGAATAAAAACACATCATCATCCAAGCTTTTGTGGGGTTATTATGTAGGTGTTAAATCTACACCCACAGTGTTAATTGAGTTTTTCTTCGCCCTCAACTTCTGCTCTGTTTCTCTGTTTTAGTTTATTTCCCAGGTGATTGGGGGATCTTCCTTCTCAAGAAAGAAATTAATTAAGATATTAATCGGACCACAAAGAGAATTTGGGGTTTGTTTAAATTGGTCCAGAGCAACAACAGCAGCTGATTCAATAGTCTGCAGATTTCCTCTTCGTTCACTCCACACAGATCTTCATTGTATGCGTTTCCTCGGCTGCTTTTTGATAATAATCATAATTTCACTCACTTCAGATTGATGATTAGATCTAGACTCTCTAGAGTCCACCTCCTGGAGCAGGTCTCGGACTGCTTTCTTAGTCCGATCTGGTTGCTTCTTTCACTCCTGCCCAAGCGAACCGTACTCTATGAATTCTGGTTCAAATGAATCAAGATTCAGGTGTTTCCCCCTGGTCACGCCGCTTTGGGTGCAGTAGCATGTAACTTCCCTGTGTAGCTCCCCATGTGAATTGGAATTGCTAGTGTGGGTTTTCCCTCCTGGAGCTGCAGTTTTCCCACACGTAACAAACAACACGTGCTCTGGGATAATCAAACATTCTAAACTTTTTAACTGGATTAAACTGATTGACAAAAACACTGTCATTGGGAGACCTTTACGAGTGGTGGCTTCTAAAACCCAGAGCTAATCTACATTAGGCTCCGCCTTCTGTGAAGCTGTTTTGAAGCATCTGCAGAAAAGCACTAACTACAAAAAAAAAACATTTGATTTGACCCTTACTGAATTAAAACGCACAGAAATGCTGTTTTGTTGTTTTTGTTGTTTTGTGAGTGATCAGATTATTGGTAGTGAACAGGATACTACTACTGTGCGTGGAATCTCACACGTTCTTCCTTCTTCTCCTCTTAGCTGTGTGCCTATACCTTACAGGGCATGATGGGTACGGTGCAGGATTGTAGAATAAACAAGGGACAACTTCAAGATTCTGTGAAAAGTTGTTGAGGTGCAATCAAGAATCTGATTAGGGTCAGAGTGTGACCGAAGAGAATATTGCAGTAGTTTTCCCCAGACAAGAGAAAGACCTTTAAAAGATGGCCAAACACATTTATCAAAGCCAGAGATCCAGCTCAAGCGTCGTAACGAATGTCACAAGCAGAACTACAGCAGCAGCTCAGAAATACAATATTTATGTCTGAAGCTTTAAAACAAGCATCAGAAACCCGATGACGATGGCCTCTGGTCCAGCGAGGCTTCGGTTTGCAATAGCTTGGGTGTAAGGGGAGCATGACAGTCCCGCTCGTCGTCCTGGCCCAATAACATGCCCCATTGCCCCTGTGTCACTGCAAAATAGCCTTCCAAAAACATCTCGGGAAATGGTCCAGCCGCTGTCATTGGCTGACAGGCCCATCAATCACGCAAGCAGTCAAGGGCACTGGACGCAGCCATGCTTCATTTAGCCGTCCTCATGAGACAGCAACTTAAGCGGCAAGATCACAAACGTTAAACTGCGTGTGTTCGGTCCAATAATGTTTTCTATTCTAATCAATTAGCATCAGCTCCTGAAACCAACCCTATGCTAATGATCCTAACCAGGTGCATGATGGTTAATTGCTGGCCTCCCACGAGGGTCCTGTGGGAACCATTTCAACCACAATGGTTTTGATTGGGAGTGTATTTCCCTCAACGTTTTCTGTAATCATTCGCGGATAAAGATGCTTTTACGGGATGCTCTTTGTGCCTCCGTTTGAACTGCTTTTTGACCCCGGCTTGAGTAAACGCTTGAAAGCACGAGGGCGTTTTAAAGGTGGTTAGAGAGAGACGTATTGACTTACATCTCAGAGGAGGAATCAGCAGGATGCAGCATGAATAACACGCTGCACTGATGGACTGCACATGAAACCATCGCTCAGCCTCACCGTGAGCCGCTCGAGTCTTTCTTAGCGAGGCGCTGGAAAGCTTTCAGATTTAAACTCTGGTCTGATCTGAATGAAGTCTGCTGCTGCGTCTCGCTCTTGTCTGGGTTCGATGGAAGTCCAGAGAAACCAGCACGACAGCGATGTGGGAATTCAAATTTGTACATTTTAAAGAAAGAGGATGATTTATGACAAAAAGAATGACCATAAAGAAAAGATCAACTGCCTCTCCGTTCGAGGACAACTGGTTTGAGTCCAGTCTGGCTTTGCTGGTGTTTGCAGGTTCTCTGGTTCCCTCCCATAGTCCAGAAACATGATTTAGATATGAGTAGAGGAACTGGTGAGAGAATGTGGCTCTGCGTTCCACCGGTGGAAGTTCGCTGGAACCATGTGACCCTGGGATGGAGGGATGGATGGATGTGTTTTATTTATCGTTTATCGTAATTCTTTAATTTCTCCATTTTCTATCCCTTTTGATTCCTTTTCTGGGTTTTTTACATTAATAAGTTCTTTCTTGCTTTTTATTAAGTCAATAATTTATTCAGCATGTTCACCTTTTGTATCTATTTATCTATTTATTTATTTTTGCATGTACTGTTTGCCTTTTCCCTCTTAATGGTCTCTTTTTTATATCTGTGTCTTAAATATTTATTCTTTTTTAATGATTTTAAACTTTTATTTATGTACATATTTATTCCTAATTATTTCTTTGATAATTTGTATTTATTCCGTACTTTGTTTAATCTATATCCATGTATGCAGTAATTAATAATATAAAATAAACTATACAAATAATTAATGTGTTTATTGACTTTTTTATTTGAACTTATTCTCTTTACAATAATCACATTAAACATACTCAGCTTCTTTTTTTAATTCTCTTTTCCATTTTTTTCATTACTTTCTTTTGATTTGCTTTTCTTGTACTAATTATTTATCTTCTGCCCATTAATTCATTCAATAATGTATTGTTTTTATTTCATTATTATTTCCTAAATGCATTCTCTTTAAAATAATGGACTCAATTATATATTTTGGAATAACAATATTGGGGATTGTTTTTTTTAAATTGTTATTATTTGAAGGAACGCTTTTCTGTAGAATCTCCATGGGATGATTAGGTTTGGAGAGGTGTGGTCATCAAACAGTGGAGGTTTGTAAGCTACTCGTTGGTCAGTGGGATTGGGATGCACCTGGTCATCAGGATTAATTTTATGACATCATTAATCCAGATCAGAAATTATTTCAGTCTAGTTGGATTAAATTACCTACGCTGGAAGAAGCCACCACCAGACATGGTAACAGAACGCTCAAGCTCCACTTGTTAAGAAATATGTGCCTATGTTAAGAAAACAGATTACCCATCAGTCACCAGTTGTGGAGATGTTCCCCCCGAGCTTCAGGAGGTTTCCTCCCACAATCCATGAATGCGCATCTCAGGTGGATTTGAACCTGCTAGATTGAGTCAAAGCTGAAATAATTGCAGTATCACAATAAAAATGTGTTAAATACGTTTAGGACAGATGTGCAAAGCTAAGCCAGGAATGTGTGTTTGCTAGCGGAGTGCATGCAGCTGTCAAGGTGATTCAGCGTCGGAAAACCTGCCATTTCTCTCACCTCACTCTCCCTGTCGGTGGATTTGCAGGTTCAAAGCACAAATCAAGAGGGGCTTCGTCTCGAGAGAAGGACTGGAAGTTTTTTTATTTATTTATTTTTCTGTGGCACTTTATAAAAGAAAGACTGCATTAAGGTGATGATGGAGGTGAGTTGTTAGCGGTTAGCTGTTGTTTTATAGATTATTGGCCGGAGCTTGTGCAGGGTTCCTACTCCTCTGCATAGATTGACTCAAGGCCCATTTTTCGAGCTTCTTAGAGAAGTGGAAAGATGTGTTTTCAGCTTTTTAATCACAAACTGTGATTGTCTGCAGGTGAGGAGGGTTTATTACGGAGTGTTTATTCAGCTCTTCTGATATTGGTTCAGTTGTCTCAGGAAACTAAAATTAAATGATTGCGAATTCTCTTGAAAATGAGATCAGGAAAAAAAGACGTGAACATTCGGAGCTTCTCCACATTTGATTACAGTACAGCGTTTCTCATAAAAACACAGTCAGCTCTTGAATTTAATCACTCCTTTTGTTCCCCGGCTGCAAAAATGGAGCACGTGAGGTCGGTCAGGGGTCACGGGGGTTATGCATTGTTCAGCCCGACTGGACTCGCGACTTTACGAGTGACCCCCGCACCCCATGACCCCCTCTATTAAACCTTTCTCAGCCGGACAACACTCTCCTCCTCTATTTCTCTTCTCCTGCAAAGAGACGAGGATAGAGATGGGGTCCGGCTGGAGGTCGCCACAGAGGTCAATATTATTCAAAGGGAGCATGAGGAGCTCATGGCCAATCGGAGTAAGCTGCTGTCTGGAGATAACTCACATTTAAAAGCAGAGTAGCAGAGCTACAGTAAACACAAGCAATGTAATGCATGCAAGCAGACCTGGTGCAGACCTGGTGCAGCCCTGATTGCACCATTCTCTCTTTCTTTCTATACGTGCAGCTGTTTCTTTAGTAATTGTGCTCCTTTTGCACACGTCTTCCAACGCAGACACTCTCTGCACAGAGACCTGCGATGAACCCATTTCATAGATAACCTTTTCATCTGCCACATCAGAATGATTTTCAATCAGACCAAACCCTGAGTGAAAGTCCCAAGACCCCGGATCCAACCGCAGCTTGCTCGGTGAGCACCTGGATCAGTTCTTTTTATTCCGTAAGGAAGACCCCTCTCGACACATGCTGCAAGGTGTATTTGCACAGATTACAGCGCCCCTCCCTCTGCTGTCCACACGTCACAACTTAATCCACTGCAGCTCATTCATCTGCATAAAGGAAGTCTCTGTTTAAACGGCAGAACCCTGCTCTGTTTATTTCCAGCACTGCGAGGAGCGTGTCCTTGTCAGAGTGGGAGGAGTCGAGAGAGCGGAGGGGGGGTAGTACAAGTCATCAGCCATCCATCACACTATTGACCAGCGATGGAAGATGTTCCTCTGACCCTCACACACAGCCTCCTTTTTTCCCAAGCCATACATCAGCTATAAAGGAAAACGTGTCCATCCTTTACCCTCCCCCTCCCCCCACCTGTACTTTGATGTAACAGGAATACGATTTCTGAGCAGGAAACGCAAACTAATGTCATTCCCCGGAAGGCTAGCAGATTTCCAAATCCAAGATTATGGGAGATTTCTTTCGAATCCAGATGTCATGGCTTGATTTTTAACCTTCCTCTTGTGTTCGCTTTCAGATCTCACCTTTTATGTTAACGAGTCGTGTTGATCCACGTTTAAAATCAGCTATAAAACACATTAAAGCAGCAATCGATCATCTAATGAGTGTGAGGGTTTGGTCAAATATAAATGAAATATATCCGGAGATGCTCTTTCATAGAGTTCTCACCACTAGACGGGGTTTGTTACGAAGGGGGCGTAGCGGTGGGTGGGCAGATCAGGGGTATACGGGGTGAAAAGAATAAGCTGAAAAATGACATTTATGATAAATATTCAAGAGTCTCGAAAAAGATCAAAGGTTTGTTGCTCGTGGAGAGGCAAACGTTGATTCGAAATGCTTTCACAAAAGACAAAATGCTGGCCGTTATCATCACCAAACCTGTGAAATTGTACAGTTTTATTCTAGGGGCTGGATTTGGCTTAAGAACCATCTCTTACTCTTACACCTTTTTTTCTTTTTTTTTTTGTAAATGGTGTTCAATGGTCTGCAAAATGTTGTATTTATGCAAGAATCAGAAAGTTTGTTTTCTTTAATATCAATACGTCTGAAACGGAAAACCGGAAGTACAGGTGAACTTTGGCCTGCGATAACATGTGATGCAACTTCTGCAACAAAATGGAGAGGTCAAATTCAAGAGCTTTCTGATAACTCGATAAGAGGCAATGTTAGGAAGTCAGTATTAGGCAGTCTCACATGCATTTCATACCAAATCATTTCATTTTAAACAACACTGTTTGCTATTCTGCCTCTTTTTGGACACTCTTTCACATATTTTTGACTAACATCTACATTTTTAACACCAAAGATGTTATGTGTAGCACTTCATACAGATTTTAAAAAACAGGTTCCAAAACAGGTGGCTATCTTTTATTTATTTACAGTAGTGAACGTTATCTTTATTTGCAAAAAGCTTCTCACGAAAACATGAGCTGCAGAGATCGGAAATGGTTTTCTTGTGCGTATGTTTACTCATAGAAAGTAACAAAACTTGACGCCATCTTGAAAAATTGCTGCCATCTTGGATTTTATTAGACGACTAGCATTCATCCCGAGATAAGATCTCTGCATGAACATAAACTCCTGTTTTCACCTTCAAAGATGGCCTTTTCTGCTGCTCGTGCTGCGTGTGTTTTAGGGGCTTTGTAGATGCCCTTTTAGCAATTGGGGATTGCCTGCCATGTCAAAGCACCTTTGACCTCAGGGGTCAGTCACACAAAGGGAGCTGAAATTGGTTTCTAGCGCTGACCACGACAATCGCCACAAGCTCCGGAGCACACCATAATGAGCTCACAGCAATCGCGCGAGTGCCCGTTTTACAAGGTGTGTCGGTTTTATTGCATGCACAGTTATGCATGTGTGCATCACAGAGATGATGCATGGCTCCAGGAGAAATCTGCAGATGTCAAGCACGGACCAGGTCAAGGGCATTGGGTGCACTTGCTGAGAAGCCATGGGCTTTCATTTACTGCACACACACACACACACACACACACACACACACGCACACACACACACACACACACTCTGACGCAGGGGTAATTAGCAGGGCCAGTCGCTCGCCGTGAGACATCCCTTCTTTTAAAGCTTTGCCGGCCTTTTCAGTGGTCACCAGAAGAAATGGCCTCCTCCTCCTTCAAACAAAGGGGAACATCATTAAGTCTCCTGCCGCCCACAGCCTGAGCCTGATCAATAATCCTGCAAACGGAAAGACGGCAGAGGAGAAAGGCCGGGTTAGAGGTGCGGTGCTGAGTTACATCAAGACCATGAGGTAAAATTAGAGCCAGCATCTCCACGTTTGACCAAAACACTCCGGTGTTTTTACTGGAAATCTATTCTACTGGAGAGTAATGCATCCGGCCTTTAAAGACGAACCTAATGAGTGTGACTCTGAGCAAACGAGCAGATTTGTATCTTTTATAGCAAGAATCTGACTGCCCTCGTTCACTTTAGGAAACCAGAGTTCACCAAAATGAGTGGTTTAAGCACAACAGTGTTTCTTTCTCAAAGACTCCATCCAGTGACGGCTTTCAAACGGTGTCCTGTACAAAAGCTTGAACCTTGTAGCTCCTGTATTGCCCAGAGAGCAGCATAATGTCACAGCACTCTCTGGGGGGCTTGTTAGGAGGGTCTGGGTGTCTACTTGATTGTAGCCAAGACCCTGTCCCTGTGAATGCGAACCGGCGCCATTTCTGTGCCACTTGCCCGTTCAAGTACGGTACATGAAAACTTTTATGAAAACTTGTGAAAAAGTGCTGCTTGACTCGGAGTTATGATTATAGTTCAAAAACTCTTTGCTGTGCTAGCGATTCTACAGATGAAATTAGGAGCCTCTCTTGACGAAACATCATCTGGTTACCGTTAGTAAAGGCACTTGTACGGGAATAATAATCAAGTTCTGAGTTCTCCACCATTATCAAGATTAAAACGCTAGCCAAGGATGTCAGGAACAAGACTGCACAGCTACACAAGACGGTATGGGGGCTTGCAGCTAAACATATTGTAGTTTGCCAGAGTTTCACTGATGATAAGAAAAGAGTCACCAGGAAAACATTTGGTAATACAATAAACGGATTGTGGAGGACATGAAATCGCGTACCTTCCAAAGCAGACAATAATACGATCCAGTCATCTATTGCTGCCACGTTTGTCCCAAACCGCCTCTTAGGAAATGAGACTTAACAATGTCCTAGTGCCATAAAATGCTCAACTGTGATTCGCAGATGCCTCCGCTTAAGGCGGGGCTTAGAGATCTGTGGCTCAGTAAGGTGATTTCTCTTAAACCAACACTTCATCTTGGATTAAATACGTACCCGCTCATATGTGTATCTACCAAAGTGTACATACTACAAATATTCTGGGACAGCTTTATTGAAGATTTGTAATTTTTTAAACGTCAAATATGGGCCTGTCTGCAACAAAACTGAAAAGGTGTTAAAAGCTGGTGTTGCTGAGAGTCCTGGTGTTTTTATCTTAGCATCGTTGATCAGTTTCTTACAGATAAATGGTGCATAAACATCATGGATTCCGAAACTGCTCGAGGGTCCTTCCTCAGCTCAAATGTTTTGATGAGAAATCAATGAGGTATGATTGCGTATGACCCATGCAGGCAAGGAAGGACAGAGTTTTAGATTAGCGCACGATTGATGTTAGCTTTAGCCGCTCTCCTCCTCAGACGAACCATTATCTTACGTGTAACCCTCTGCAATTGAGTTTGCTGCAACTTAATCATGCCCCCTTTGGTCATGACCATGGGTTAATCTAATGGAGGGACAGCACTTCAGGGCCACTGCGGGCTTTTGGGGGGTTCAAGGGGCCTTTGCAAACACAGAGTCCTGGCAGTTTGAATTTCCTTTAAAAGAAAGTCCCGAATGGGGGAAGGCATCGGTGATATATGGTTACTGGACCTTTATAGAGGAACGGAGATGAGTGGTGGAATTGTCTGTCACCGGGATATTTTACACCAGGTCTTAATGTCAAACGCTGAAAGGGGCTAAAACACGCAGACACAGATGCACTCACACACTGGGAAGGATGGTGACCTGTCCATAGTTCATCCATGTAATTTCCTAACCAATATGAGCGAGGAAAGCCACCTGCAGAATTGATTGGCAATTAATATGACGATGAACAGCGAGGCACTTTGGGATTGTGCCTGACATTATTGCAACAGGAAACCACTCTTTTAATCCTTTTAAGAGTAAGATTTTGTGGAAAATTGTTGCAGACTTGTTTGGTGCCGTAAAATCTGAAGATGGAAACATTTATGTGCAAATGGTGGAGAGAGAACACGCTCCTGGAGGACAGCAGTGCTGACGGTGCTTGGGCTTTCACTCGAATGGGGTTCTCAATAGGGGATGTGTTGGTGAAATTGTAAGCGGAAGGTTTCCTGCTGTACCCGGCTTAAATTCACACAAATGTAACCAAACACAAAAGTTAAAAAGTACAAAGACATTGGAAGGGGTTTTGTTTCCCAGTAGTTAAGTTAAGCTTCCTTTTATTCAACTTTACAAACAAGATCAAGGAAAGGAACATGACAATCGCATCCGTTGACCTCTCTGTTATAATTTATAGGTTTGGGAGTCGTAGGAAAGAATCTGCAGCTCCCATTGTAATAATGCAGCGGAGCGGCTCAGCAGCTGACGCCGGCTAATTCCATTAGAGATGAACCGGGGACTGACAGCTTGGAGCTCTAATGAATTGCAGGGACGAAGTGTCAGGCCTCCAAAGCCCAGCCTGGTAGTTCTCGGGTAAACTTTGATTCCGCTTCATCTCATTTTATCAGAGCTGAGTAATTGGGACCATGCATCTGTTCTAGAGTCAGGGGCTGTTTATCTGGGGTCAAAAGCGCATTACATAACACGTAATGCAGGTTTTAAACAATATTTAGTGCTAAAGTGCCCCTGCTATGGAACATTTACTTTCCAAGCGACCGTGAGCGACACGTTTTGTGTGATTCAGATCAGTTTTTTTTATTTAAACACAAAGGAAGCTTATAATGAAAACGTTGGATGGCCAGAAGATTGAATGGTTCTATATTTTTTATCTAATCCAGTTAAAAAAATAAAGGTTTTGAGGACATGTATTTTTGTTTTTGAATGTGGCATTTAGCTAAATTCAGATAAAAAAGGACGTTGGATGATGCTGATGTTCTTGTTCAGTGGAGTAACCAAAAATACATCTTTAAAGTATTAAAGTCTGACCGGTGTTGGTACACTCCAAGAGCAAATACACGGTGTCCTGCAGGAGCCTGACAGAAGCTGCACCTCACGTCAATATCAGATTCATACAGCGGTATACAAAAGTTTTGGCACCCTGATATGTTTCAGTATAACATATCATATATGAAAAAGATATTTAAGGAGTGAATTTATGTGATTTATGAAACGCTCGTGATTTAAACAAAATGAGTCATATGCATGTCATTTTTGTGCTATTTACAGAAATAAAACAGCCACTAAACAATTTCTATTCAATAACTGGCAGAGGGGGCTCTGGAACACTTTACAATACATCTCCAGTTCAGTCAGGTTTAATGGTTTCCAGCATAGAGCGCCCGCTTTAACTCACACCACAAAAGTTCAATAATATTCTGTTGTGGGGACTGAGATGTTCCTTCCAGAACGTTCTACTTGTTCCTCTGCAAGAGTGCAGCAGTAGATTTGGAGCTGTGCTCAGGGTTATGGTCCTGCTGAAAGATCCAGCTCCGATGCAACTTCAACTCTGTCACTGATTCCTGGACATTGTTCTCACGAATCTGCTGATGTTCTACAGCACCGCCGCATGATGGAACCACCACCAGATTGTACTGTAGGCAGCAAGTGTTTTTCTACGAATGCTGTGTTGTTTTGCCTGCATAACTCATCATTTACTTTCATCATTCCACAGCAGAATGAAACTGGCTTGTCCAATTGTGCTTATGCAGAGAAAAGGCTTGTTCCGCATCACTCGTCCATGCAGCACTCGTCCATGCAGCATCTCCTTGTGCAAAGTGCACTGAAAAGTGGAACGGTGCACAGTGACGCCATCTGCAGGAAGATGATACTGTAGGATGCTTTTGGTCTGTGGGTTGATCGTGACTGTCCTCACCATCCTGCCTCTCTGATTATCTAAGATTTCTTCTGGCTTTAGCTAGAACAATGCTTCTCGTCTTCCACTTCCCCACAAATTCATCACAGTTGAAACCGAGAGCTTAAATCTCGGAGAGCTTTCTGTATCTAAACGTATAGCTTTACCAAAGCCATTCTGTCCCACAAAGCACTATTCTAAAAAAGGCTCCTCCTTCTGTGAAGCTGCTAAAAAAAGCATCTGCAGAGAGGTGCTATATAAAAACTCAAACTGCATTTTTTCTGCATTCATTTCGATCTTCATCAGAGATCTGTTCTAGAAGCTTGATAAGTTTGTTGAGGGAAACACAGGAAGACTCTCGGTTGAGTGACTTCTATTTGTGCAGTTTGTTAAAGAAACAGGAAACTTTTGAAAAGACAGTTGGAGGGAGATCCATTCTGTGTGCATCAGAGAGTTGCACCCGTAGGTGGCCCGGATTGTTTAGACTCCTGAAAGCTGTGTGAAACTGTGGCTAGAGGGCCCATTTAGCCTGAGCCGCAGCACAATACCTGACCTTTACCCAAGCACCGCTACAGGGCTGCAGCACCGAGAACCCTGCCGTTCTGTCAGTCTGATGGAACCTCAGCAGGGTGGGAACCTTTCGCAGCAGGATGACCATTGAAAGGGCACAGATCATCGATACAGCAAGGGCGTGGCTAAAGAGATCATCCCCTTATCAAATATACCATTAACACATTTCTCTGGAGTGGAATGCTGTGATTGACGCATAACACAAACACAACTAGCAAAACAAGCTGTGCATCATCTGTTTGCAGCGTTTGTGCTTTTGTTCCACTTCTTAGAGAGGAGTGAAAGGCAGTGGGAAAAGAAAGTGAGAGAGAGAGAGAGAGAGAGAGAGAGAGAGAGAGAGAGAGATCTCCGGAAAGCCCATATTGCGCTGCTGGGTTTGATCTTTTTTGCAACTACATTGATTCACCAGACACAAACTCTTTTGAAACCACAGTGCTATTGACCTAGAGAGCCACTGATGGCACTGCACCCTGCTTCTCTCCCACCGGGCCATCGCTGGACCATCACCGAGACACCACAGAGCCGCTGCATGGGCCTTTTCATGTAGCGCAGCAGAGGCCTGACCTTTAGCTGGACCAGACGACCAAGACCCCACTATTCGGAGACTGTCCTATTGTATTAGCAGGAGAAAACACTGAACTCTTACGGAGAGGGGCCGAGGGCTGGAGAAGAACTTCAAACTTTGAACACATCATGGAGGGCTGCTTTAATGTGGCCTTGCTGTGGAACTTTTCCATTATCTTTCACTGTCTCCAATCCTCAGGTTTGATATGCTCTAAAAGTTGACCGGAAGATGGCGGTAGATTTGTATCTCTTCCAAAGATCAGTTCTTCTTCCCTCACTCTACTCCGTCATTCCAAAGTGGAACAGACACACCTGTGTGAAACGCAGTAGATGTGTTAGATGCTGTAACTCTCCAAACTGTAATTCTAAGAAGCATTTGTAATTAGTCGAGAAAAACCGAAAACATCGAAACACGTAGCACTCAGCACAATCAGACGTGTGTCATGCAGAAAACATCGATATACACTTTAATCCACAGACAGTGAAAACAATCCTCTCCACCACTCTTCCCAGAGAGGTTCCTGTCTCCTTCGGCTCTCAAGGCTGTAATATATATTTAGAGATGAAGCATCCAGTGGCCGGTTTGGATTGGCTTTATCAGTGAGAGATCGGGGATTTAATTGGGTTTGTGAGCAGAGAGAATGGTGCTCCATTAGCTGCGAATGGAACCAGGGAACTGCAATCTCTCTGACAGCAGAGAAGAGCTCTAACAGCACGTCTCAGAGCCCACTCTACACCTGCAGTGCTCCCAGTCTCACTGGAGAACTATGCAAAAATGGAGGGGAAAGAAACAGAGAAAAATTTCAAAAGATCTTTTTATGGACGGCAGAAAGTTGGTCATCCCTGTGCACTTTGCTCCTTACTTTGTCATCTTACAAGCTCTGTCACTTCGTCTCGGAGGTTATGTCTCCTGTCTTTTTTAACACACGGATGGCTATGTACTACTGAGAACATTCCTTTGATTGGACGGAACTCCTGTACCAGATCCCCATAGCCCTGAGTTTGAAACCACAAGAACATGTACCACCTTGCAAATCTTGTCCCAAGCTCCAACCTCATGGGAAATAAAGTCAGAACTGTAGATGTAGTCAACCCCCATCTTCATGAAACCATTGCAGAACCCCAATGAGGAACACCTAGCTGCAATACTGAAAACACAGTTCTGCATGGTTTGCACTCCAGAGTTTTAATAGAACCAAATTGTATTTATTTATTATAAACATGTAACTTAGCAATTACCTTAGCAAACCCAATTTAGATTTGAGACCAAAATACTAGAAACCAACACTGAACCCTGAGGGACTCCTGAACTGACTATGGTTTAGATTTTGCCTGTTTGAGATTGTAACAAGGAGATCACTAAAAGAATGTGATTAAAGTATATTTTCATAAACTATGCTTGAAACAAACTTGAAAACATGAAATACAATTCTATTTCAAAATCTCTTCTCTTTCCATTCTGCCTTTCTCCTTCAGATGTCAGTGGCCTGTGAAAGTAGGGAATAAAATGAATGTATCTGTGTTTATCTGATACATGCTCCTCCTCTCTGCTCAAGAAAACAGCTGGCACCCTCTGAAACACCCACTCCTGCATCAAGCCCGTGCATGGCCGATGCCATAGACGGTGCCAAACTCTTAAAAAAAACTTTTGTCCACAAAACTGCAGAAGTCATTTTTGTAGAAGTCATGCTTTCATTATCACGTGACTCTGGGAAACCAATCGATTGATGTCCAGTAAATTCAAATTATACAATTAACAAAGATGAGATACACCTGAGCAATCCTCCACTGCTCTCTGATCCACAGACTCTACTCCCTGCATTTCATTAATTCCCAGCTGACCGCTCCCATTTTCCTAGCGTTTATCAAAAGTGGGAATCCCTGCTAAGTCTCAGGGGTGTTGACACCTCAAGAAGCTTACATTTACAATGACATGAATACAGTAAATATTACAATTGAAACCCTAGAATGTGACAGGTATAAACTATTTTTATAACACACAAGCATGTTAGCTAGAAAAAAACCTTTTCCTGTGTAATGTATGGTTTATTTGTTTGATTGAAGCCTAAAAAACACACTGAGAACTTCTTCATATCAGCTGAGGTTTCATACAGGTGTTCCTTGACACTTTTGGTTTCAATGTTCAGCTGCAAATGTCAAAACAGAATCACAGAAACATATTCTTGACGAGACAGAATCTAACTATGTGTTCCCTGCCGCTGCTGCTCCAATCACTCACACTTTAAAAGTGTTGCAGCGGTGTTGCACCAGATCTCAGTAACGTCTGTGTGTCCGCATGTTTTGTCTGGAAAATGTGTCTTGCATCAGCGTTGTGAATATCCAGCAGCCTCGGACACTTCAGGAGGAAATCAATGGCTGCGCCGCGCTGACATTTCAATCCAAAGGTCCTGCATATTTGTTTTTCAGGATTTTGGAGATGATCTCCCACATAAAGCACACAGCAGAGCCCGGAGGAGGAGTGGCCGCAATGGAATTTTTCATTCTCATTTTCTCCGAACACACCACACACCCCTCCATTCCGCCTCTCACATCCTCTGGCTAAGACAATCATCAATTACCCTTATCCAGGAACACTATCTCATCCCAGCTCATTTTGGAGATGAGGTTTCCATGCTGCATGGTTGCTGTCCAATCCTCTCGCCGTCCATCACCTCTTCTTGTGTCCCTCTGCACGCGGCCTGAGATTGACAGCTGGTGAGCAAATCAATAATAACTATGGAATCGCATTGGCTGCTGTTGGTCATGTGACTGAGCAAACAATCATTTGAATATGCGTCGAGAACACACGATAAAAGCTCAAACATTAGATTATAGAACATTTGTAAGAGTTTTGTCACACAAGTTCTGAGATATTTTGTTATTCAAAGAGAGCTTTTTCATCTTTTAGCTCAGAGAAAACCTTCTTTTATTTGAAATGATGGGGAGACCAGAAATGTGCATTTTAAGATCGAATTTACCGAGAACAAACATTCGATGAGTCACAGTTTGAATAAGATAGAGGCCACTGTATCAGGGAGCCAAATTTCAAAACTTTTGCATAAAGGGTTCGACCACATCTCCTGACCACTAGAGGACACTGTGCTGAAACCACTGTGTGGTTATTGCAACATCCACCAAGTTTGGTCTTGAAACCACAGCGCTCCTGTGTGTGGAACGCTAAACAAAAAGCAAAAGAGTAACACTGTCTTTGGAACAGGTGAACCCTAAAAGTTCATCTAAATGAGATCAAACATATGAATGTCAGAGTGATGGAAATGCTTCACTGTGATTGGATAATTTAACCTCTTGGGGCTGGGCAGGAGTCCACCTG
Source organism: Danionella cerebrum (assembly GCA_007224835.1). NCBI lineage: Eukaryota > Metazoa > Chordata > Actinopteri > Cypriniformes > Danionidae > Danionella > Danionella cerebrum. Next base: position 179,865 of record SRMA01026478.1, on the reverse strand, counting down.
AAACGAATCAGTGAGTTGTTTAAGTCTGTAAATACAGATGTGGAGAGTTGCAGGTTGAACACACTTTCATTCAGCCATGGGGAGGGTTCTAAGGGTGATCAGTCTGAATCAGACATATGTTTATCAGGTAGATAATTAGCCCGGGAAGCTACACCGCTCACTTAAATGTGGCAATTAAATGGCTTTATTGACAAATGCATTATCCGGCGTCTCCATGCAAGCACTAATAATGCAAAGGTGCCTTGAAAGAGAAGTAGCTTCCACCTTTTGTTGCATGACAGTGAAATCAATTGTAGAAATGTTTGTTTTCTCTCTGTGATGCACCAGCCTCAGCACAATCAATGCTCTCAGAAATAGCAAAACTATTTCCTTTTTCCTAAAAAGTGGGAAATGGGTTGCTAATAATGATCAGTACGAGTTCCTCTCTGACTTCCCCTGCTTTTCTAATCTGAACTGTGTTAGTGGCAGTAATTAAAAGTCTCCGTGCTCTGGCTTTCAGAGATCTCGAGAGGAGGTCTCCTCCCTGCTGCCGGGTCACACAGATTCTCCACGCCTTAGTGCAATCGATGAAGGTGATGGCAATCCAGGACCAGAACCAACTCATCGATACATGCTTTACGTTCAAGACCAAGCTGGCGGGGGACATCCGGGGGGATGCTCTCTGGATAATGAGCAGCTAGTTCAACACACAGCTGGTACCACCACTCAGAGCCTGGCACAATATGCCCGAATATTGATTAGCTTAATGTTGTGTTCAGTCAAGTGCACAAGAGCCAGTTGAATGTGAAAATCCAACACGTTGAGACTAAATTAATGGGAGAATAATAGTTAAAAGGTAATTTACGAACAAGCTTTTTAAGGACAAACTGGCTCCAGACAGAAAGATCCATTATTGTTCAGTGACAAGCCTGTGGAGGTAAAGCTCAGCAGTAGTTAAAAGAAGAATTTGTATTTCCAGAAGGCAATGGACAAATACACAACTCTGGAAGTAATTCTATGTAACTCTACGTAATGTCTCATTTCAAGTAGTAACTTCTAAATAAAAAGAATAATACATTTAGGAAAGCAAGGTAAGTGAAGGAAAGCCCCCAACAGCGGAACACTCTCGGCTTAAGCAGATGTTCTCTGAAGAGACAAAAATGAGAGAAAGTCTGAAAGTAATAAAACATGAGGCTCAAGCAAAGACCAACCCAACTTATTCCCTCTCTGGGGTCACACGGGTCTCCAGCGCACATTAGGCGAGAGGGGGGGACCCTTCACCCTGGACAGGTCCCAGTCCATTGCAGGGAATATGGCTAATGTGTGGCTTTTACCGAGCTGGACTGAAGACTACCATTGACGGCTGCACATGCGCACACACGACTTCCTGTTAAGGATGGAACCATGATGGTTTCAGAGCTCCGCCTCGAGTCACACGCCCCTCTCACACGCAGCTGCTATATACAACTTTTGTACGTATGAACAACAATTTGAGAACGACTTCTCTGAATTTGATCGTTGGCAGCGTCATTTATCTTTTTCACGAAGTGCAGCTGTGAAATTCTGTTCAGTGCAGCTGTCAATCACAGCTGTCAATCTCATGGTCCCGCCTACTTTAATTTTCAGGGGAAAATTGGCCCATTATGAACCACACAAAAAAGTTCTGCATTTTCCCATAGACTTGTATTGGCTGGAAATCATTTGGCAGCCGCGGTTTGGCCTTGGTGAGAGGCACACTTGGGTGAGAATACTGGGACAGGCGTGAGTGGAAAAGGAAGAGTGTATGCGGTGCCGTGTCTGTTGGACTCATAAATAGAGAGTGTTCTGAATTCAAGGTTGTATTCAGCTTGCAAACATACACATCATCAAGATTTTGACAGTTGGGGACTCCATGAGCAAAAGAAGAATGGAGGTGGTAATTGCTAGCTTTGCTATTTGCTCCAGTCAATCAAATATTCCAGATTAATCTCTTCAAAATCTTCACTAAGCCTTTAACTGGCTGCATCCATCTGCACCAAGAATGGCTAAAACAGAAAGATTCTTTAATTTAAGAGACTCAAGGTTTTTGAGGAATGGCTTTAATCAATGCGCTTTGATGGTTTTCTGGGTCTGGCTTTAGGAGAGGCACGTAGAAAGGTTTCCTAAAAAGTCACTGCTGGGCCCTTCATTATTTAAACGAAGGAAAGCTTTCTTTTTAGAGCACGTTGAGAGTTTATTCTGCATATCCCAGAATGTGTCCTCAAAGCTCTGGAAGTACCTTCCAGTGACACAGCATCAATTTTCCCTGACACTTATTAATAACTCGAGTCTTCAAGATCAGATAGCAGAGCAGCCCTTGACGGTGTCCAATAGTGAAATGGATGTGGCTTGCCAGGAGTGGAAGGGAGATAGCGGATGATTTCTGATTGGCCGTGGCTGTCAGTGCAGAAAGCCCAGAACAGGTTTTGCCGTTGACTCCTCTCATCGTGCACACATTATTTACGAGTGGCTGCAGGCGAACAGCCTCATCTCACACACCTCAGGGTATCTGGGCCACAGAACGTTTCACACACTCACCAAGCACTCAAAGGCTTTTCTGATGCGGGAAAAACACACACCTCAGAGTGTTTTGTCATCTTAGTGTTTTGGGGGTGAGAGGCAGCGGAAAACCCAACATGTGTTTAAGAGAAATCTCTGAAATTCCCACATCTTGAGTTTTTGTCTGTAGCCTGTGGCTAACCTTAGACAATAGTTAGAGCCTAAAATAGTTCCTGGAGGGCTGCAAAGTTTGGCTCCACCTTCATGAAACACACCTTATCTCACTCATTAAGGTCCTCCTGGATTCCTTCGAGCTAGAGTGGTTTTATCAAACAGAATTGGAACCAAATTGCTGTGGTCCTGATGGAGTTACCTTGGTTGGAGAAAACACAGGAGTGTTAAACTAGAATGATGGACCACAGCTCCGACAAAAGTCTTGATTCAACTTTGAAATAGCAGATAGGAACCCAGTAGAGTCTGACAATGGGAACTGGTGTCAGGAAGGGAACTCACAACAATCTCTGGAGGAAAGGCTTCCACACAAGAGGATTGTTTAGGTTAGCTGGAGCTAGCGTGAGGTTCTTTGGACAGGAGTGCTGGGAGAAGGGACGATATAAAGGGAACAAGGAGATTGATGGATCAGCAGGAATGAGGGAATGGTGTTGGATCACGCTTGGTGCAATGTTGCCATTGGACTCAACAGTATGCATTGACGTTATTACACAGACGCAGAAGAATATTGAAGACTATACGTCTGACAGTTATTAATAATTTAGAGTTTTTGATCAGATAAATTCATTTGGAATTGATTGGTTGACCACAACAGCGGCTGGGTTCGTCGGTGTACCACGGTAACCAAGAGAGGAACGGGCCTCTAAATGACAGGAACTGGAGACCTCATTTTTATGCTGAGGGGTTCAGCAATGACATCACGGCTTGTAGTCAGCTGAAAGCTCTTCCGGTGATGGTTTGAGCTGCTCAATGTCAGATTGCTGGTCAAGTACTTCTAATTTAAAAAGCTAAAATATACCCCCCCCCCAACAGAGCTGAGCTCCTTGATCAAAAAGCGTCTTCTGTGATGATCGCTAGGGATTATTTGGAAAATAGAGGCACTTGTGGTAATCCTTTCTAGCTCTTCTCTAGATTTCAGGCAGAGCAGTCTGTGTCCATGAGAGCAAATTAAATCAATTATCAATTTCTCAATTAAAGCCGTGGTGTTGCTGGCAGTCTCGGGGGATAATAGAGGTCTGTTAAACTGCTGCATGGATATCCTCAGTCAATCTGTTCTGGGCTTTTGATTCTCTACACCTAAACCCTTGAATTATACTCTTCCTTTAAAGGATTGTCTGTTTGTGAGGTTCTTTCTGCATGGGAAGCGCCAAAGAGGAGCAAACTACTCTAAAAAGTACTCAGAGAATGATGCTGAGATTCTTTATTTCATCCGCTCTAATCTTACTCTAATCATTTAATCCCAGTTCCTTGATTATTGGGCTAGAACAGAGTACAGCTCCTGCCTAAAATATATACTGCAACAAGAGGAAACTCTACAAGATTCCATAGGGTAAAAATACTATTGACATGGAAAGTTTTTGTCCACCACACTGGCATTTGACCCAAATCCTTATTTTGTGTGGTCTATCAATTCAGATATTTCATGCTAACTGTTGTAGATGCAGATTATATCATATATCTATCCAATTGTTAGCAATGGGACCTCATTTATCTGACTTTTCAGTCATTGAAAGGTGATAGAAATCACAAAGTGCTTCACAGATTGCAGAAGGTGGCTCTCCTTCCAGAAAAGCCTCACAGCTGCTTCAAATGCTCCAATAGATCAGAAACGAATTCACCTAGAGTTTACTTCTTCGATGTCAGGTCTCTGCGCATACAGCTCACATCAAAGTTCACAGACGGTCAATAACTTCCTGAGACACATGAATCATTTCAGTAATTAAAAGATGAAAAAACAGAATGCTTTAAGAAGTTCAGCTTAAAATTAGAAGCCCGTTTTGTAATCTTCAAAACTTTTAGTTCAAGGACCATGTGGTTCTAGATTTCCTCTTGTGTTTATGCTTTTCTATTTTTTCATCACTGAAGCTGTGTGTTTTGTGAAATGTACGTCTGATTTCATGATTAATTTTAAGTGTGTGAAGCTCCGCTTGCTGTGAGGCCGAACCTTAAGTACAATTGGAGGTTTAATCACATTTTAATATTCCGAGTGAATCTGGGACGTTTTTGAATACAATAGAAATATATTAGATTGACTCTTGAAACAAATGTCTCAGCTTTCATTTTGGTATTGCTTTTAACCGAGACTGGATGTTGTGGGAGATGTTCAATGACGTATCAAAATGTTTGCAAGCTCGTGTTGTTTTGGGTGGGCTTCAGCAGGTAACGTGCTGTGGTCAAGCTCCCTGCTAATCCCTGAAGAGCTGGTAATTGAGTTTTCATCCAGGTGAGATGCACAGCACCCTCGGAGCCATTAGATAAAGGAGGGCGAAGGGGGATTTGGATCCGGTGGCATTTTGTTTGTAGCGTCCTCGCTGTGGCGGATCTAAGTGGACTTGTACAGTAAAGGGCTCCAGAGAAAAGGATGAGAGGGGAAAGAGGGAGATTATCCTATTAAAGCTACATCTCTCCCGGGGATTAAGTTTAAGCACTAACACCAGCACTTTTACAGGAATGGCCTCCTCTGTCTTCCTGCCAGCTTCAGCAACAGAAGGACGTCTGGAAGAAGTGGTTCAGCAGCTGCATCGGTGTCAGACAGCAGAGGAGTTCATGGTTCCTCATCCTCCTCTAATGTTGAAAACTGAAATTAAACTAACAACCTCAACCAAATCAATTTTCTTTGTCTTTGGGGATATAAGACCATTTTTATTCATATATTTTCATGCAGAATGAAGTGGGATAAGTTATTTATTAAATGTGTGCTTATTAATTTTGTAATGCGTCCTAAATCTTTAAATTAGTCTTTGCATTGTCTGACTGAATAAAAAGGAGACGTTTTTAAGTCAAATTTAAAGTAAAATTTAAGTAAAATGTTTTTAAGCTGTCAGGCTTCAAACTTTAAACAAGTTCTGTCAAAGAAGAAATTGAGTACAAACTTTCAAACTGAGAAATCCAGTGCAACGGGTGATTTATTCTGGGTGAATAATTAAAATTTTCCGGTGTTGGATGAATGGGTGGATTATAATCAATAATCAAAATATAACTTCAGTTCAACTCAAAATGTTTAGTTTATGGAGGGAAAAAACTAGCTTAAGTTACGTCAACAAACGTTCATTTCTAAAGGTAAATAAAGCTTGTGGGAAAAGTAAAAACTTTGGAATCGTCTTTGTTTTCTACTCTAGAGTCGAAGCTGTGCTGCAAATGTTAGCGCTTAATGGAATTCTGTGAATAGCTCAGGCTTATTCTGGCAACGTGAGCAAGTGCGTGTGGGTGTTGGAGACCTATAATGAACACGCCGCAGGCTACAAGACTCAAAAGATCTTCTCTGACACCTGAAGCAGCTCCGGGATGAGAGATTCCAACAAAACACACACTACAAATACATCTCAATATGCCAACCCTCCCACCATGTCACTTTCCTTCTGTAAAGCGCTGGTCAGGCGAGACTCTGGAGTCTTTGTTTGGTTATAGGCCCAGCTACTCGCCTCGGGCAGAATAGCTTTGCTTTCCCATCAGGCATTGCTCTCTGCAGGAAGCTCTTTTCACAGAGCAGCCTTCCTCCGGCCACATGGGCCAGTCAAAGCAGAGAGCGCTTCAGCTGCAGGAACAGAATGTTAAGTGGAAATCTAACAATCTCCACATAGCTACTGGTATCTGGCCCAATTTTGGCAAAAGTACCAGCATGACTAGACCAAGCCTGGGTTCCAGAAAACAGTCACACATGGGCCTGGTCTGTCGTTCTCATCCCACATTGCAACTTTAATCTGGATCGACTCTGGCTGGAGAACCAGCTTATTGTGGTTTAAACGTCACAATGCAGCACTCTACATGACTAAGGCTTGTTTGTGGAAACCGGTTTCGAGAGGAGGAATTAGGGCATGTCACTCGTCAATTATCTAATTATCTAATCTACCTCCTCTGCCACTTTACCCTATCCGAACCTGCTTTTTCTACCCCACCTCATTCCCAAAATCAGATGTATGTGAGTGAGCCCTTGCAGCCTTGATTGGAACAAATTGGAACGAAGGTCAATGAAACACTACATACCATTGGTGACCCATGTTTTACCCACTCCACCAGACTTTGGCCATGTTTGGCTCACATTCCAGTTCTGACTGAATGCCAGATGTCTTAGACAAATGGCAAACTTGGCACAAAATATTTTTCTGACTAAGATTGCATTTTTTTTGGTGCTGACTTGAACTTGCCGACATTTTGCTGGAAACAAAAAGCTCAGTTCACACAAAGCTCTCAGGAACCTCCTCCTGCTGCAGACGTCTGAACCGGAACACACTCCACCACCAAAGCATTTACATGAGCAAGCATCAAGCAACTTCTTACACCAGTGCAGCTGTTTGTCAATGGTGGGAAAGAACAAGGTTTGGTCGACCTACTGATCATCGGCCCTTATCTGTTAAGCAACACTTCCCCTTTAGATGCCCGGTAGATAGAAGACAGAGTGATGGTCCTCACTTCACCCGATGGAAGGCTTTAGAGATGAATTCGAGAGCTGACTCTCTTGAAGAATGAACAATAATTCCCTTAATTACAACCAAACCTTGTGGAAAGAGTTGAAACCATTATAGCTGCAACCAGTAATCAAGTTCCTGAGCAAATGCTGTTCTTCTCTCTCTTTCTCTCGCTCTGCATCGGCTAAATTAAATGTTTTGTTAGCTGATACTTTCAAGAGAAACACAGAGGAGTCTGGAGCTTTTAAAATGCAGCCAAACGTGATTTGATCCCGTCCCCAGCACCAGACTGTAAAGAGTGCATGCAGAAACCCCTCAAACACGTTTCCCTCTCTTTTTACAATCTTTAGTTAAGTATAGACATGGTCTTGTGTGTATCGATCTGTCCATTGCCACATATGTGACAAACCGGGTGTCTCATTCGGAGAGAGCGTGTGTGGAGCTGTAAAGAGTAAATGTGAGAAATAACCAGTGTCTGTTGTGTTGTTATTGATTTTGCAGTGTTAATGTGAGACTCCTGCTGTGCTTGTGTGCTGAGGCTAGAGGGAGCTCTCCTCCTCTTCTTCTTCGTCTCAAACGCAAGAGCTCCCACTGCAACTCAAAACAAAAACACTGATTGCACTTTCTGACCTTGCTTCCATGAGCTCTCGATTCAGGTGCGTGAGTTCGGTAATGCGACTGTGAATATTCTCAATCTGCTCGGGCTCCATCCTTTAATATTAGACAAACTCGAAGAACAGTGTTGTAATGAAAGGATGAGAGAGATGGGGCCAAAGGGGGCAAGGCCCCTTCCAGCCCATGGCAGTCATCAGTGATAGAGACGCGTCCCATGAGGCCTTGCAGAAAAGACAGGAGGGAAGGAGAGGTGGGGGTTTCTAAGGAGAGAAAAGGGGGGTGCCAGCTAAAGGAAACAAAAGGATGAACAGAGCATCTTGCACACCTCCTATCTCTCTCTCTCTCTCTCTCCCTCTCCCTCTGTGAGACTGGACAGAGTGTCATGGTGCTGTCAGTCCGACGCTCCGTGGCCTTCAAGAGCTGCTGTTCTTGGAGACCGCAGGTGGCCTACGAACACGAGGATTGATCCGCAAAACAAAGGAAGGTGTGTGTGTTTGAGGGGCTGCTTCTGTTCCCTCCGGCTTCAGGAACTTGTTGGCTCCATAGATCAATTTATTTACAGTCTAATGATATTTGATTTATTAAAATTATTTTACCATATAAAATTATACTGGATCTGGAAACAGTCTAAGAGCAATATAAAGAAAAAAGAAACAGCCCAATAATCACACAGATATTTTTTTGGAATCATTAAAACACAAATTTTGAGTGTTATTATAATTTCAGTAAAGTTCAAGACTGGTGAGGCACTGACGTCATCAGTCAGATTTGCAGCTAGTAAAGGTTCCTCCTCTGTTTAATAAATATTTCTAATAACGTATTCTTCTCATGAACTTTCTGAGTTGTATAAAAATGTAAAAGCTGCTTCCAGTAATTTTTCCTTGTTTTCACCTTTCGTTCTTCCCTAAATGTTGCCTGATCTTGCCTGAAGGGTGTATTGTTCTTGAGATTTTGTAAATTGAAATAAAAAAAATTATAATTTTAAACTTAAAACGGACCCAACTTCACCAGACTCTGCTGAGACATCCAAACCACTGTGGCTCACGTTGCTAAATCTTTTCATGAATTCTAGGAAATCGCTGAGAATGCGAGTGTGAGAACATACCAACCACAGCACAGAAGTATTTTACTGTGACCAGGGGACCCCTGGTGTATTGTGAACACGTCTGGTGAAAATAAACCCTGAAACGTGTGTTTCATTTAATATCCACCATACATCTGTTCCCTCTTCTACGTTTATCGATATTCTACATCAGCCTTATTTCCAGCAAAACTCTTTCCCCTATTGTTGGATGTTACATGTCTATAAGATTGTACGTCGTCTTGTTTTTCTGTGGCCACCTCTAAAATATTAATATGTGTTTGGTACAATCTGTAATATATTGAACATCTTTTTTTCTTTGCATCAAAACAAAAGAACATTTCACATGTTTTTCATTAGCTGTCTGTAAAATCTCTGAGAATAAGCCACAGTTCTCTTCCCTTGAACACAATCAAGAGAAAGAGACAGAGAGGGAAGACGGAGCTTGTATTTGCTGAAAGGTGGATTTCTGAATTAGCTTCTTTAAATGCTGCTGGGCAGGGAGGGGAATATTGATCCTGAACTAGCCTCAGCTGGTTCCTAGGAAGCTGAGCGCTAACGTGTGTCCGTTTGCATCGTCTTCCAGCACAAAGCTGTTGTGTTTGTGATTGGGGAGGTGGTGGTGGGGGGGTGCAGTATTTGTATGTTTAGATCTATCCTGGACTGCAGAATCAGACACTGGAAATGACTGCTCTCACACTTCCAGTATGTTTTACTGCACAAAAAAAACAAGATGTTTCCTGTAGCAAGTTAAATGATCTGTACTCCGATTGTTTTTACTTCCTCCCTCAGTAGAGTTAAACTGACTCTGAGGAAGAGGTGTTTAATCACCGAGTGAGTTAATGATATATTTTTTGTGAATAAATACAGTTTTTAGTTGTGTTTACATTTCTTTTCTACAGTTATTCATGTTATGCAGTGAAAGATTGTGTTTGCTAAGCAGTTGCTAAGGTGTTCTGTTTGGAATTGCAGTTGCTAGGGTGCTTTCTGTGGTCACTGGGGTGGTTGCTGACCTGTGGCTGAAGCAGTGAGGTTGGTTAAGCATTATCTGTGGTACTTTGGGTGGTTGCTAACCAGTTGCCTGGGTGGTCAAGTTGGTTTTGTGAATTCTATAGATTTCTGTGTTGTTGCTAGGGAAATTGTGTGCTTTTTTGCCAGTTGCCAGGGTGAACTGGTGGTTTTCTATGGTGTTGTTAGTTGATTTTTGGGGTTCTCCTGGTAGCTGCTAGACAGTTTCTTAGAAAGTTTGGTTGATATCTTTCAAAATAATAAGGCGTTTCTGCTCTGAGCAGTTGCTAGGGGGTTGCTAGGGAGTTTTCTTATGACAAATACACCACTTTCACAGTGCCCGTGATTACGGCTGATCTCTCTTAGATGAAAACAAAGGTTTCTCTCCTCGTTACCTGAAACAAATACAGGTTATTACTAAAATGACAAGTCTTCTTCCTCTTGTTTAGGAAAAGCCCCTCTGGTCCTCCACATCCTCCCCCCAGATGATGATGTATAGCTCAGGCTTTGAGTCCTTAAGGCTATTATATCGCAGGAAGCAGCCTGACGTGCTCCAAGGCTCCCCAGAAAATCAATACACCAGGGGTCAATTACAATATTTAGAGCATGTGACTTCCAGAACAAAATAAATCTCTAGGTTCAGAAAGTTTCACCTGCCTTTACGTAACATTGAAATAGGAGCTGGGAAAAAAAGAACCATCGTTGTTGTGCGAAGGCAAAATTATAAATAATAAGTTAAAGCACAAATATGAGGCATTTTTGAGGGTAACAACAGTTCATTGCAAAATCAGCTCTGTACCGTTAGCATCACTGTTGTGCCTGACGTTCATGTTTTCACAGGAAACGGAATGAAACCCATGAAATGCCGATAGTACTGTATGAAAGTAAACAAACAGAGCTCTTAACGATCAGTTTGTCTGGTCACCATCAGCTTCAGTTAATCAAGATCCGCCCAAAGCTGCAGGATATTCGTCAAGCCTGCATGCTTCACCAAATCATTCATCACCGCGCCGTGCAGCGTCTCTGAGCTGGACAGACACAGACGGGAGGGAAAAGCTGGAATCAGCCAAAAGTTTGAAAGTGTTTCTGGGAAACATAAATGCCATCGCTCATCCTCGCTTCTTATGTCTCCATTTATCCTTCTGCTCTGAGATCTAGTTCATCCCACTGACCAAAAAACTCTTGATGCAGCACAAAAAGAAAAGAAAACAGTCATTAACAGTACAATTCTAAAAGTATTCCGTCATGTTGAGTGCAATTATTAATCTTCTGTGTCTAGAGCAGGTTCTGTGCCACTCAGAGAGGTGCACGAGGTCAAAAAGGAAGATTTGCAGATCCTTTTCCAGCTCCGGTTGCATGAATGCAAATCGGATATCGAAAAGAAGCAGCAAACTTTGTGAAAAGTAATATTTGTGTAATATTGGCCACCACTGTAGACATAAAAATAAGACGTGGTTTCCCAGGGTTTTGGAGGTGGGGTTTGTGTCACTGCATTGTTTACAAAGTGTAACGGTAGATGAAGCGAGGATTACATGCTGATGTCACAGTGTCACTCAATGTTGAATACTCGTTTTAAAAACACACAAATCGACTGTCACCTGCTGTTTTGGTGTGTTCTTTAGAGCGTTCTCTGTTTTTCTGTGAACATAGCATTAATTAACTCGTTCAGTTTTAATTTATTATACTGTAAAGTACTTTCTTTCCTGCAGCTGCTTTTGTGAAAATGAAGTTGAGTTGAGCATAAATAAAAAGGGCCATCAACCCTCAGTGGCATGTTTGACGGGTTCCTCTGTTTTATTCTTGTGTGTTTATTTCCAGTCTGGACTATGATTAAACAGCAGCTGAAGTGGTTGGGATGTCACCTGTAGGCTCCTGAAAGCTGAACATCTTGGAGGTCTCTCATGCCATTGCATCTGCAGCTAGCAGCACTTTTGCATGACATTCGTTTTTTTCTGTGATAAAAGGAGGAAATGTAAAAGTGCTCATGGCCTTTCAGATGCACGTGTTTGTGTAGACAAATGTGTGCGCCGTGCAGACCAATGGCATTCCGTCCCGCTCGGATACACAGAGCTGCTGCTTTGATCAAACTTTCATCGAAAAGCTTGAAACCCTCCCAACAATCCGAGCTGCTAAATATGGAGCCCAGTCTTGTCCTCGGAAAGGGCAAACACTCGCGCACACAAAGCAGATCCACGTCCCTTCAACAGAGGGAAGTTCAGAGCCTCGCTGCATCTCGATGAGCTCGTGTTAACAGTTGTAAGGCAGTTTGTAAAACGTTGCTCTTTAAAACAAAGGAAATAAGAGAAATCTAATCCCACACATCCCTTCTTTGGTAAACCTCAGAACAAGGAACCAGATTAATGCTTGATCTGTGAACAGAATACAGAAACACATTCGAGTCTGGGTAAAGAAACCATCCGCTGCTTAGCAGCTCTAGCTTCCAAGCTTTACGAGACACAAAGGAGAAAGAAAGCAGAGATCTTGAGAACGATCTGCTGGGACCATTGACTGTATATGACGTGGACAAAGTGTCAGTGACGTCACCCATTGGTTTCTGCTCACTTCTGGAGTCTCTAGCAGCCGGTGGAAGAACTGCAGTTCGCGTCTGGAGGGAAAGCAGGAGGTTGCTCCTTGGCTGGAACCCTTATACGGATTAAGATAAACAGCACTCAGATTTCCAGATTTCCTGCAGCTCAGTCGGCCAGAGTCAAAGGGTTCAATCCTATCCATCCATTTCCCTCCAAAACTCCAGGTGTGGGTTACAGGGACAGGAGTTTCCTCTCCCTAAACACATCCTCCAACTCTACTGAAGGTTGTCCAGGCTCTCCTTCCCCTCGAAAGGCCTCCTTGAGCCACATCAGCTGGCTTCTCTCAGTGTGGTCCTACTCCTCTCAAAATATTGTTTTTTTTAAAGAGGGCCTTTCACATCTCACTGCAGAGAAAAGGGGCGTGGTCAGCTGTGAGTAAGATGCAAGGAAACGTGGTTTGCAGACAGATATTCACCACTGCTCATTTTCTCTCATGTGATATTCTCTAGCTGTGCTTCAGAGAGCAGCGTGGAAGTGGAGCGTCTGGTAGCAATGGACAGAATGAACAGGAGGAAAAAGACACTTCAAAAGCTACAGGAAGATCTTATGGATATTCATAGTTTTTATCTACATATTTATCTACATCTCTTCAAAAATCTCTATTGCTGCAGCGTAACATTTCTTTTGAAACAGGAAGTGCCAAAATGACTTGAAATGAATTATTAACCCTTTTGTTGAAAATAAAGTAAATGTTTCAGGTAACAGTGTTTGATATTTACATGTTAATACCTCAAAACCATTTTTGCAGGATCATACTGACAAATGCAGATGCACCACACAGTGAAAGCTTATTTTGTTGGCTACAGCGACATCTGGTTCACCCAAAGCTCAATGTAGATTGACTGGGAAATTGAGAGATGCACCAGTAGGCTCAGCTCCTTCTTCTTGTAATCTTGTATTCTGAATGTTCCGAAAATCAAATGCACGCTCAACCGTAGACCCTGAGTCTGCCTAGCAGAAATACACATATTGTACTTTGGAGGACGTTTTTCAGCTCTTTTTTCAGCTTGTCTTGAAGAAACTTTTCACCCCTTCCTCTCCGCGACGCCCACCACACTCACAGCTCTGTTGGGCTCGTTATAAATAGCAGCCTGTAATCAGATAATCTCTCATTAGTGTTAAGCTGATTATTTCATTTATCTTAGTAACAGTGACAACAGAGGCTGCTTTTAATTAAGCTGATTGCCAATTAGCTGCTTCTTTATCGGCTGCTTTAAATGTGTCTGAATGAATAAGCAGCGAGGGGAGTAAAGGAGGTCTGATCCGTTCTGTGCGGATCCATCCCATCGTTCCTTTCACACCGTGTTCAGGGAAAGGAGCAGCATGTGTTCTAGCTCCCTCGAAAAGTGATAAGGAGATTCATTTAAACTTTCATGGGATCTGGAGTCACGGCTAGCTCGCCGAATGCTACCTTAGATACCTCCATACATTGTTGTAATACAACAATAAAAACATGTTTAATTAGAATTAATGGATGTATAAATTAGTTTTAGTGAGCCTTGCACTCCTTGTAGCTATAGGGAGCACGGCAGCATTGTCATGTGTCTGGACTTCATTCCCAGCGCTGCAGATCTTCCACAGATTGCTTGAGAATGATCTGGGAACCTCTTTTGGAGCATTTTGGCCCATTTCTTTCAAGCTCCATTCTTCCAATATGATTCAATTCTCGGATGTGGCTCAGTCACTTTCTTGGTAGTGTTTATGGTCATTGTCCTGCTGAAAGGCAGATCTGTTTGAAGTCAGGACTACTCTGGAGCAGGTTTTCATCTGGACGTCTCTGAACAGTGCTGCATTCACATTTCCAACAACCCTGACCAGTCTCCAGATCTTGCTGCTGAAGAACATCTGCACAGCATGATGATGCCACCACCATGGTTCACCGTAGAGATGCTCAGATGAAGAGAAGACTCTGGAAGACTTGAGAACTCTTTTTTTACATTTTTGAAGTGTTGGCTTCAGCGTGATTCTTTGTGAAATCTCTAGACACAGGAGGGAGATAAGGAGGTCAGCACTGCTGGAGAATCACTCCCACAAAGATACACACCCCTAAACACCTGAAGGAGCGGTCTTTTCTTCCTGCAATAGCTCTTATTTTTCATGTTTTTTGTGCACAAATATCCAATGATCTCCAGCACCTCCAGGTGTAACTGATCTCCTCTAAAAGAGCTCCTTTCTGAAGACATTTTTATTTCATTTCCTTTGTGCTGCCACAGAGTGTATCTACATCTATCCCATGCTGGCTGCTGTGTGTGGAACGTATAGAGTTCTGGTCGTTCTGAACTCCTTCGTTCATGGATGATGGAGGTCACGGAGATCAGTGTTCAGAGCTTCAGCAGCAGAAATGTGCTTTCCTCAGATTTGAGTTGATGTCTTGGAGGTCTACAGACGGTTTGTTCCTCTTCAGCTTGGACATGTTCTATCAGCTGAGGAACCTAGAGGTGTGAGCCTCTTCTATCACCTCAGCTTTGTACATGTGACTCCAGATCTAGAAATAATCAGTGCAAACAGGAAGCCCCTTTGATACGACATTCATCCACATTTTCATTTGATGTAATTAGCAAAAATCTTAAAGCATATAGTTTATTTAATTTAGAACTGTAACATAAAAATACAGCTTCTCTGTGAGTTCCTTCCAAACGCTCGGTGCCATGTTAAAATCGGTGACACCGTGACTGGCTGTAGCTGGCTCTGATTAGCCGCTAGTTTTACGCATGAGTTCAGCGGGAGCGTGTGGCGCATTGTGTTATTAATTGCTGAGTTTGTGGGTTCTTTTATCAAGAGCTGAACTCTGACCCCTAAACAAGGAAAGCAGTGCAGCAGAAGCTCTCAGAACGCTGGAGGAGGAACCCTCCAGAGCACTCTTCGCTGGGAGCATTAGTTACACCTCAGACGCTCATGAACCGTTGGACGTCATTTCTGACTCTTTTTAAGATTGTTTTGGGGGACGTTTAGCCTTTACTGCACACGGAGAGTTAAGATGGAGACATCTGTTCCAGAAAACATTTCACCTGAAGACAATCTGCCAAACTCGCCCAAACTCACCCGATCCGCCTCCGCTAAAGGTTCATTTTTGGACCTTTGCGTGTCTTTATTTCACATTTGCTGTTTTCAAACGTTGCTGTGTTCCAGAGCACGCAGGAAATAGACAGGTGAATAGGAAAACATGTTCATTCAATCCTTTTCTCTGGAAAAAAGACTTTTTCACAGTTTTGACCACGACTCCGTGTCTAATGATTTGAGAGGAAGCAGGACGCCCTGTTTTCTGTCTTAATTTCAGCGCATCTCACTTAACTAAGCAAGATTGGGCCCCTGATGTGATTCCCTTGAGTGCTCTGCCTCTCTGTAAACTCCAGGTGAACTCTCTGTCAGGTACAAGGCTGCGTTTCTAATGATGAAGGTCTAATTAAAACCTATATTCAATAAACAGCAGCTTCTTTGAGATGGATGCTGACTGTAAGAGCTGTTTGCAGTTCTTTCCTATTGTCATCTAATGAAATCTACAGAAGACGTATCGTCCGTCGCTGTACATCTACAGTATAAACACAACATTTGCATTGATTGGCTGAGTTCGTCGTGTGCGTCTTGTCCATGAAACAATCCCATAGATCCCAGCGATGATTTTATTAACCTATAGTGGAGTTCATGTGTAATACGTGTAGGATCAATGCTTAAATCTGAAGCAATCCATTACAGCAATTATGAAAGCAATTAAATTAACCCCATGCTGAAAGAGCAGCGCTATGACATTGTGTCCATGTCTGAGACATCTAGAAACCATAGATAGAGAGAGGAGCGCCGTGAATGCTCCGAGAGGAGATTCAATTAGAAAGGCTCTTGAATCCAAATTCCCACTCAGTACCCGCTAGATGTCCTTTGTGCCCCTGTCTCGGAGCGTTAGCAGAATGTTATGGGGATGCTTGGATGCGCAAGGCTGAGGGAATCCTGACAAACGTCTCCTGTGTGAATAACAGAATTATCAGAGGAGCCCTGAATGGTTTGGCTCAACAAGTCTAGGATCCCTCAGATCTCATGATGAAATTCTCTTAGGCTTTGAGCTTGAGACAGACACCACATTTCCTAGAGTGTTTATAAAGCTTGCATCCATGCATCGCCTCCAGACGCCTGCATTCAGGAAATCTTTGGAACCAAAATCTCGACTCCTTAAATTCTATACAAGTTTATGGGCATCTGTAAATTTTAATTCCTTCTGAAATTAAAAATAAAAATAAATAAATGAAAATATCCACATTCATGATAAAAATACGTTGGAATTCTGCCTCAAAATGTTCCAATTACAAAGGGTTTGATGTTCAGCTGTGTATTGCTTTTATTTGGACTGGAACAGATATATAGACTGAATGAAACTACTGGCAGCGTGAACTTAATATCTCCCAGTATCCGCTCACAGAAGAACCAGGATATCAATGGTTCTTCTCAAATATAGATGAAAATAAAAGTTCTGGAACACTTTTCTTTCTTGGTTTGGCGATCTACCAGCAGGTGTTTCACATCTCATTCCAGCGCTCCCCAGTGCTTTGTTTAGAACCATTTCTAAACCGATTCTTCTTTGATTCCAGACATTTAGAATGTGGGCGTCACAGATAAAAAAAAATCTAAAAACAACACAAATTCATCAGATGAAATGATCTGGAATGAACGACAGCAGAGGATGACACGCGACGAGACAGGCTGAAATAACTGTCAATCATCCATCCCTGGAGAAACCACGCCCTTAATTATGCATAACTTTAAGACTTAATAAATCTGAAAACAAACAAATTTAAAAAAAGAAATCATTCCCTCGGAGTGTTCATGAAGGTTGAATCTAGAGATCGCCGTGCAAAGTCTCCAAAAACATACTTAAGTACTAAATTCTCTTTTTATTTGAAGAACTTTTACAAAAAGCACCTGAAAATCTTTTCTGAGAGCACATACTATAATTGAAAATCAAACGGCTTGTGTTTTCTCCTGAACATTAGTTAATTTTGGATAAAAACGTCTTAAGCTAAATGCATAAATGTAAATGTGAAGAATCTGTTATTGCCAAAGGCCACGCCTTTTCCTCATCTGCTCAGCATCGGCCCACGGTACACACAGTAGATTTGATCCCAGATTTTGTGAAATCCAGTGGAGTCTGGTGTTGAATCACTCTAACCATGGGTTTATTTCAGTAAACTCTCCCTGCAAAGCTACGAGAGCTAAGAGAGATTTGTGTCGTGATGCGAGCCGCTGGGTGCGCAACAGATGTCACCGATGACGGCAGCAAACTCAATTATTGATCATCTGGAAAATAACTCTTTCCCCCAGACCAAACCCGGAGGATTGGAGATAATATACATAAATTTGATGAGATAATGACATTCTAAAATATTTATTATATTATTAGTAGTCCGTACAGCGTGAGGTCACAGAGATGGTCAGAAATATGACAAAGATACGACAGCATCACCGAAGGAACATCAACATTCATCTTCAATGAGAAAGTAAAAATCAGCCGAGCACCCCAGCGATGCGCTCGGTGTGACCCCACCTGCAGGAACAGCCTCATTGATCGGGCGGCTTTTAAAGGGCTGACCTTTAAAGAAGGCTTTGCTTTTTGGTGATAAATCTGGAATATGGAGCCATCTGTGGAGATTGGCAGGCAGACAGAGCGCCAGATATTTGGCCACTCCTGGGGTACCGGGGGGACCCGGCGACCCGTGACCTTCTGGCAGGCGCAGGGTCGAGCCTCACTGTAACAGGAGAAAGCATGAGGGTCGGGGCGGGGTCGTCTGTCCGTCTCCGTGGCGACTGGAGCCTGGTCGTCACGGCGACCCCTGTGCAAACTGGTCGATGGACTGGGCTGGGATGTAGAGGGATGCCACTCCTGGGGATGAAACTGTAGATCTGCTCACACACAGACTGCAGAAGCTTGGGATTCCGTCTGAGCAAACAGCTTTACGTCTGTGATGCATAGACACACACAACAGACCTTTTTGAAGGATTTATTAAAGTTATTTAAAGGACCAGATTGTGCTCTGCGCTCAAATAAAGTGCTTGAATGTATTTTTTTGAACATCAATATAAGTCAATCCCTGTTTTATGTTGTTTATAAAGATTTCTGAAGGTCCGTTTGGCTTTTCAATGAAGCTGAAAAACTATTAATGCCTTTTAACATTCCTTTTATTCAGCTCTAAAGCAAATATAACCCTCCCATAAAAAAAGATAGATGAGCCAACAGACAAAAGTGGCACAAACCATAGACCAGCACTGTCTCTTCAGTTAGTTACAGCATGCTTTATTTAGGGAAGAGCTCTTATTTTCCTTCTCTTCAAAACTTCATTTCCCTTCAGCACACATTCAGCACTGCTAATAACACAGCTAATGCGCTAACTAGTTTTATAAAGAAATGGCTAGTCGTGAGTTTAAGTAAAACATGGATTGAACTTACAAACATAAGAAGAAGAAAAGCACAGAATTAATTCTGGAATTTGCAAGAACCTCTTCTAAGAGCACAGGTGAATATCCGGCTATGTTACAAAATGCTCCTAGTATTATCTCCCAAAGTCACTCTGGATAAACACTTCTGCTAATGAATGTAAATAAAATGTCACATTTGCATTTAGCAAAGAAAAAATAAATAAAGAGATAGATATCTATGTTGCAGAATATGGCTCTTTAAATAAAAACCAAGGATCTGGCAGCATTTCTCTGCGTCTCGGAGGTAATGGCATGCTTCTGTGAAACTCCTTGCATTTCTTTTCTGTACAAAACAACAGAGCGAAGAGTAGCGTGTCTGCAAGAGGCAGCAATCACGCTGTTGATTTGCTTGAGATGAGCGGTACAATCTCTGCAGCGTTATTCAAGCTTTTTCAGCCCATTTATCCATGCACTTAATGTTTGGGAAGAGCCTCGGTGCCACTGCGAGCTGGAGTTTATAACATGTCCCTGTAAAGAGTAATTTAATGGGCCATCAATAAAAGCACTTAATTGCACAATCACTATTGACATCGCATTTAAACAGCCCGGCGTACTGCCGAATTACCTAATGGAGATTGGATTGGCCAACTTGCCACTTTTCAGAGTATAAATTGTGTCTGTTATTGGCAGCTCATCACTTTGAACTCAGAGCAGAGAGTCGGAGTCACGAGGGGTTCACATGCACGAGTGTCTCTTGATGAGCACCGTTCCATTGATACCAAGTACAAAGGTTTCACTCGTTTACATCCTTTTCATGTTACAACCGCGAGTTTACATCTACAACAGAATTTCTATTTAAACATAATTTAATGCTTATTGATCACAGGCGCTTCCTGTTTGCACATATCATTCTTTAGATGTTTCTACAGCTTAACTGGGGTCATCCAAGGTTAATTCAGCTGATTAAAGCGTGCGAGGATCATCTCCCTGTGTCCGAGCTCGAGTTTTCCTCTCTGGAGAGTCAAAAACTAACAAACATTTTTAGAATGAGAATTCACTCACCTTCACTGAACTCACTTCTGTGATTATTTTCCTTAGTTTATTTGTGGCTATACATGCACAAAAATGTACAAAAAGATGTGTTCAATCATTAAAATGCAAGTCGCTTTGGTTAAAAGTGTCTGTCAAATGCTAGAATGTAAATGTGATGTAAATATTTTCTCTCGCTTTCAAATTTATTGTTTTTAGATCAAACAGTTCAAAGGTTTTTGGCATAAACAGAGGTGAAACGATGGACTAGTGGTGGCGCTAGAGAGTTAAAGGGTTCAAATTGGGGCATGTGACCTATAAGACCCAATTGCTCCAGTGTGCCAAATTTCATGCCTTTCCCGCTAGTGGTTCATAGGGTCTCGTTGACTTGAGTGGCGGAAGGTTGCATCACACTTTCGGAGCTCGGCCACTAATTAAAATCTTTCCCTAATGAAGAGTTCCATAAATGGTGACATGAACCAATTCCTGAAGTATGCAAGCACTAGATGCCATCTTTCTCCTCTACACCAACTGCTGCACCTCCGGTCCCCAATCTGTCAAGCGGATCAAGTTTTCTGATGACACCACCCTCATTGGACTCATCACAGATGGAGAAGAGTCTACCCACAGGAAAGAGGTGGAGATGAACCACCTGGAGCTGGACTCCTAGAAGACACCCAGATGATCGTGGACTTTCAAAAAATGGCAGCTGCATCGCCCCCCCACCCCCTCGCCTAAACAGTTGCCCCAATCAGCAGAGGATGATGTTTCTGCAGCAACTCAAGGTGCCAGCCAGGATGATGGTCCAGCTCTATAGAGTTCACCCTCACCTCGTCCCTCTTCTCATTCTTTCCAAGGGATCATGTATTCTAAGCTGAAGCTAAAGGTGCCTTTTTCAGATTTCTAGTGACTAATATAGCTTTTCTAGTTCAAGTTCGTTTAATTTATATAGCGCTTTTCACAACAGACATTGTCTCAAAGCAGCTTTACAGTAAACCAACAAGTTTAAACTCAACAAAGTGAAAAAATTAATTACTAAGTGGTGTATTTGTCCCTGATGAGCAAGCCTGGGGCAACTGTGGAAAGGAAAAACTCCCTTTTGGAAGAAACCTTGAGAGGAACCGGACTCAAAAGGGAAACCCATCCTCATTTGGGTAACAACAGCAGTGTGATTAACTTTGGTATAAACAGATGATATGGTAGTATGAACAGATAATGTAGTATAAGCAGATGATATAATAATATAAACATAAACAGATGATGACTGTGTTCGGTGTAGGTCCAGGGGCGCCGGAACATCTCCAGGTGAATCTGGTTGTTAGGTTGAGTGCTGGTGGGCGAGCCTCCCGGCGTCGGAACATCTCCTGATGAGTCTGGTTGTTGGGGTGAGGAGCTGGTGGGTACATTTTTTTCTGGCTAAAAGAATGTACCTTTGAGATGTTTGTCTCCACATGTTGGATGTTTTGAAGAGCTTTTGTCAAGTATTAATCAAAAAACATTTATAAATAGTAGATTTATTTACATAGTTGCCTGTATTGTGTTATTCCTTCGATCGGGCTCATGGCCACGCCCCCTTGTTCCTAATCACACATCAGCTGTCCTCATTCCAATCATCAGTAATTTCGACACTGTTTAAACCTCATCCCTCATCTGCTCTCTCTCTGTGTTCTTTCATCTCTGCCTCTCATCAAAAAGAAGGATCTGAATTGATGA
The DNA here is from genome assembly GCA_007224835.1 of Danionella cerebrum. Lineage (NCBI taxonomy): Eukaryota > Metazoa > Chordata > Actinopteri > Cypriniformes > Danionidae > Danionella > Danionella cerebrum. Next base: position 158,299 of record SRMA01026478.1, on the reverse strand, counting down.
AAATTCCTTAGTTCTGAATTTTGAAGGTCATTGAGGTTTACGCCGCTACAATTCCACTTGTTCAAATCTAATCTCATCCTCCATCTCGAGTCTAACAATGCCATGTGCACCTGGTCACATTTAGAATGAAGCTGTCTGGCCTATTTTAGAGGCTTCTTTCACAGGATAGAAGCTGTTTAAGAGCGACCGGATCATCCTGAAAGCTCATGCTTCTCTTTGAGTCTGGCGAGTGAGGCCGCAAAGAGAAAATCTTGTTTTGAACGAGTAAATGCCAGCAAATATGGATTGGCGTAAATAAAAAGCGCAGCAGATTCAAATATTTTTTAGATAAAGCTACAATTCCTTTCTTGATGCAGTTTGATTCTTGGATTCTTGAAAGTCTTCATGGATTTTACACTTTCACAACTCTTCCTTAAAATACATTTTAAAACGTGTTTGTTGGGTGTTTGAACTCCAGGGAACGCGAGAACTTTCAGTGAGAACTTTCTCCAGCTATGTAGCCCTTGAGACATCTCAGCCGAGGCCTCGTGCCCCCTGCTACCAGTTTTTATTAGAAACAACAGTTTTGTTGAGTATATTGGCATCTCTGTACGGACGGAGGAGGAGGTGGAACTGTCTCCATTTTCAGAGCGGACATTAACGTTGCAACAGAGGAGTTTGCTCTCAGCTGCTTTAAGACAGTGTTACTCAGTTGCAGTATTTCTCCGCAAATCACAAAATCTGAATTGAGCATTTACCAAGCATTTAAACCTACAACGCATTTTTCTTTAAAAGGAATGGTTGTCGTCTGAGGTCCCCTTTAAGGAAAGTTTGCAAATCCTTCATCTTGGATCGTCGTATTTTTCCAGCACTGAGCAATTTAAGGTTTTATTTAGCAGCCATTTCGCTCTGGTCCTGAACTTTCACCAACGTTTAATGTTAGCGGAGCACGCTCGCAGTAAAATATAACAGCACTTTTGAGCTGCAAGCTTTTCAATGGTCTGAAATTGAGGAGTGTTAGTGTGCCATTCTTCCGTGCAGCTCTCAGCTCGGCTAAAGAGGGCCATTATACTGATAACTACTGTAGAGCGACCCCAGCTCAACCAATCACAGTGAGTGGAGCTGAAGAACAGTCACAATAGTCAGTTATAGGAAAACTGTAATCCATACCCAGCCTTTGAGGAGCTGCTGGGTGCAGCAGAATGATCCCGGAGACTCATTCCTGGCCAGGTGTCATAAAAGCTACCACAAAGAACCCAATGCTCCAACAGTCGATACTGTATTGATCCAGCAGCTCACTCTGACTGCAGGAATATCTGGATACGGGATGAGAATGTGGCTATTTCACTCCTGTGAGTGTGACATATCTGTTCTTTAGTCGGAGATAAGAACGTACTTATCTGTGCATGTTTTTGAATTAAGTGATCTCAGTGTGGGGATATTTGCAGAGAAATCTTTCACACAAATTGTGCACCACTTTAACAGGTGTTGTATTGATCTGAGATTAATGTTTTTGCATGTCGACTGGTTTCGGAAAAGGCTCAAAGAGAACTCAAGAACGGAAGAGTCTGCTGTGTTTGAACCAGTGGAATTGGTTTTAAACTGTGACTGATACAACATTGACAAAACTCGCGGCTGGAGATGGGAGAACAATCTACATCCCCAGACACCTCCTCCAGCTCATCGGTGGAACACTGAATGGCCAGCCAGGAGACATAGTCCATCCCCAGAACAGCACCCTAGGGAGGCACCCAGGAGGCATCTGAAATAGATTCTTGAGCCACCTCAGCTGGCTCCTCTCAGTGTGGAGGAGCAACGGACACTCAACCTACACCTAAACCTGAATCCAGGATCTCATCGTCTCCCTCACAATCCAGAGCTCATGGCCTTAGCTGAGAAAGAAACGTAGATTGAGCAGCTCAGCTCCGTCACCATGACGATTCGGTTACACCAACCCGTCTGTCAATCACTCGTTCCATAGTCCCTTAGTTGTGAAGAAGAAACTCAAACTATTATTTATGGTGGCAGCGAGAATGAGAACATTTCCTGTATGTTCTACTTTCAGTGTAATATCTTCCTGTAAAGTACTTTGAAATGTGCTGTAGAAATAATCTAAACTGAACATTTGTCAAATACTTTCTTTCACTGGAAGATGATTGGCTGATAAAAAGGCAAATAAATGGCGTTCAGTGAACCCCGCTGTTCACGATTTAGCATTGTCCTGCTCTTTTCTTTCACCCGTCCTTCCCCCATTTCTCTTTCATGAAAACATAAATTCCCTCAAGCACTTTTGCCTTTGCTCTCTGTTTGTTCCATGCACAATGTCCTGGAAGCTGTACTTGACCTTGATCGTCATTGGACGGTGTGTTTGATTGACAGCTGCCAGCATTGGTCAAGAACCCCTGCCCAAACACACGGGCCTTAAACGATCGTCTTTCCAGACAGTTTCACAATTTTCTCCATCTGAGCGGCACCCTGTCTGCGTGTAAGTGTGTCCCCGGCCTGTCTGGAGGTTTGTGTCGTCGCGACCACTCTTCCCCAGACGTGATGGGGAGGGGGTCCGCAGCCTCGTGTTGCCACTCTGGGGTCTTTGCAGAGACAGCCATCAGCAGACAGACACTCCTGCTTTCTTTATCCCAATGTAGTCGATCGTGTTGTAGATATTAAATAACCTTTATATCAGTTTCATAAATACTGCATGATGATGGGATGTCAATAACATCACTTGCTCGTGTTGTGCATACAGATAAGAGCAAACATCTGGTTTGTGTGATCAATGAAAATGATTTGATGCTCCATGATGTACACAAGTGATTTTATTGAACATTCACTCAGATGTTGTTAAGAAGCAATGCTCTCCATCTTGTGCAGCTCAGCTCGACCACAGAGATCTCACATCTCCATCTCCTTGCAGCTCGTGTTGTGCTTTCCACAAGTTCTACAATCTTTTGCAAAGAGAGCCGGATTGCATGAGGTGGAAATGTGTGGGAGCTGCTCGGTCTGCCTGCTCTGAACCATTAATATTACACCCCTAGTGTTGTGCATCAGCCCAAGGCTTGAACCGACTGCTGCACTGTGTTCCAAAACACAGCTGGAGCTTTTTATGTTTTCACTACTGCGTTTGTTGACCAGGGACCTGTACAGCAAGTAAACTTTGACTGAAAGCAGAGAGAATTTTAAGAGTGGACATGTGAGAGACGGCTAACTTATACATGGGAATTTATTCCATTTTTAATTTCATTTAATAAAACTATCACAAATCAACCTAAAAAAAAAATTACCCAAATACAGTGTTTTAAGATCGAACTCAGAAAGCATCAGCAGAAAGAACTGAAGAGAAACAGATCAGATATAACTAGATAGTGACTGATAGTCAGATGCTGGCTTGTAAACCTGATGAGAAAAATGGAATGGTTGCCAAAGTAAAATTTTGGTTGCCATGGAGGAGTCAGTGACAGCATACAAAGTTGATATCAGCCAACCCCCATGTCTCTATGTTTTATCCTAAGCTGGTTGCTAAGGTAATCAGTCTGGTTGCTATGAAGGGGTCAGTCTCATAATATATTGTTCTGCATGTCACTATGAGTTAAATAAATCAACCTCCATTTCTCAATGATTTCCCAAACCTGAGATTGATTTAAAAACATTGGTTGCTAGGGTAAACGGTTGTCAGTGAAGATCATAAAAAAAGATCAACATAAACAAAACCCACATTGTGTTGGCTTGTAGAACATAAAAACTCTTTTACTTTGGACAAAAAAAAAATCCAAAAGTACTAAGCTTCAGCCACGAAACTTTGCCAAGACATCCAAACTGGTTTGACTCTGGTTGCCACCAAATGAATTTTGGGAAAATCACTGAGGATCCTGGGAAATTTTCCATTGACATGGAATCGAACTTTAGAAAACTGTAACTCAAACTGAGACCCCCATAAAACCTTCAAACTCACCACACTTGTGGAGATTACCGGTTTCTGCTGGAACATAGCAAGCACTATGCAAAAGTATTTGAGCCCTAGGATCTAGAAGGGGTTCAAATGTACCCTAGACACAATAGCACTGGAAATTACAATTTCTTCCAGATAAAACATCGTGAAGAAATGGTGAACTGGTTTATGTTTATAATGATAAGATTGAGTGTCATCAGCAGTGGAATGGTAGGAGAACCCCATGAGCATGTGATGAAGGTCCAGAAGACTTTTGGAACTCCTGCTGCATCTTAAACACTACACCCTCCTTCCAGGCAACTCTAAAGCATCTGGAAGTGAGATGGTGCCTGCGATGCCCTTGTGCAATCTGACGGCTCACCTGTTCCAGCAGGAGGAGACCTGATAACCAAGAAATAAAAGCTACAAAGCTATAAAGGTACACCCAGAACATCTACGCAGTCAGTAATCCATGGTTTATGCTAATTCCCAATGTTTTATGCTCTTTTCTATTTCCAAAAGCATCTCCATCGATCACTGGAATAAATTGATTGCAGATGTGTTCTGCACAAGTGGCTATTGATCATTGTATCAGATGATTATGTTGTGATCCAAGTTATATTGCGTTATCGGAAAAGGAGATGCTTCTGCAAAGTATTCTTTCTTCTGATAACTGTGTTATTGCTTCTCAAACATGATCGCTGCTGTATATTCATAAAATTAAATCTAATCAGGCCAATAATAAAAAGGGAATTATGGGAGTTGTGTTACAGCTCGTCTGATCCAATCTGTCAGCTCATAATGTAAATGTCAAAGAGGCGAGGGGCGACTCCCCTTTACTGTATGATGGAGAGAGAGGGAGGCCGCTCAAACCAATCAAGCCCCAAATGAGATTTGCTTCAAATCACTTCTCCCACAATTCCTCGCATGAGAGGGGCTCAAAAATCAGCGGCTAAGCTCCTGAACTTTCACCTCTCACCCCTCCGCTGCCTGAACCAATGAACAGATTGTGAGAAATCAATGCGTTCGATCGATGGGAGAAATCTTTCGGTCTCTAACTGGGTAATCTGATGTGAGGAGACCTCGGCGGCAAAAAGAGCAGCGCAAGAAAATATTTATTGCAACACGGCTTTATTGCAAATGTTAATCACCATTTACAGTGTCCAGCTTGAGGAGGACGGATCTCACACCGGAGACCATTTTGAGGAGGTTCCTGCTGGACCACTGCAGAAACGAGGCAAAATGGAGCCTGTGCTGAGAGAAAGCAGCCAGAGGGATCCTGTGTGCTCGCCGTTCCCTTCTACTGCATGAAGTTATGCATCAAGATTCTGCAAACACACATACATTTCCCTCTTGAACAGTATTCAAATCTTTTGATTTTCACCTGCACGTTTTATCTGAAGAATATCATGTACGTAAAGCATTGAAAGTCTGAATAACTTTAATCTTTAAATCTACCTTGAAATATTTCCGATCAATGTGAAACATGCTCCTTTGTGAGAAAAGCATGCACACAGTTCCTAGCATCCCCCCCCCCCAAAAAAAAACAACTGTTATCTGTTAAACACTGTTAATGCCCCCTAGAGGCTGGATGATAGTACACAATCCAATACATATCAACCTAGATCCTGGATTCTTAACATTGAACTTTTAACATCGAAACATTTTAGTAAATTGTAAAGTTTGTAAAGGTTGTGTTTTCATTTCAGTTTTTTTTTTAAATTTTACTAGATATTGAAAAAAGATGCTGATTGAACCTCGACGCTGTGCTCCAATCTGAAACGAAATGTTTGAATGTGACGCAAACATTTACAGATAGCTCCTCGCTTTGAGCCGGTTTCAGGAGGAAGAAAGCACCTCTCCTCTGCTCTGATGTCATGCATCTTAATTATGAGGATGCAGGGGTCGAGCCCTTGAGGACCTGGTGGTCCTCGTTGATCTAATGAACACACTCCTGGGTCCTTCTCACATCCGCTCATGCACACGCACACACAGATGCAGCTCTGCGTTTTCACTCAAAGATAGAGTTTCTGTTTCCTGCTGTCGAGAATCTGAGAGTGGCTTCAGGTTCGACTGAAGTAAACGAGATGAAGATGGACTTTTGGTGCTTCCTGAAACCCACAGCCGAAACTCGTCCTAAACCTGCATCACAGTCAGGAATGTTGCTACTGTGCTATTTACAGTTAGGATCCCCTCCATCACCCCCGGACTCCTGGTTAGGCTCATTATTGGTGAAAAGGTGTGATGGGGCCACATTCATGAAAGGGACTCGTCGTCGATGAACCTGAAGCATGGGAGGAACAAGCACAGACATTTACATATTGAGGTTGGCTTTGTTTATTTTTAATTGATCAGCCCCCCCTGTTTCGGTTCCTGCAATCAGATATCCTGTTCTCCCTTCTGGCTTTGAGGACATCTCCACTGTCAAATTCCCGGTTCCACTCTGTTCTTCAGAGCACCTCCACACTGGTTCCTCAAGGAAAGCTGGTTTTCATCAGATGCTTTGAAGGAATCTCAACCTCATACAGTACTGCCTCTCTCTTGACATCATTATCCTGAAAACCTCGTAACAGTGAACAGAAGCTCTCTCAAATGCTTGGCAGACGCTCTTTACTCGGGTGTGAGGCTTGTTTGAGCGAGCGAGAGTTTGAGAAGCCATATATTCCTCCCTGCCGAAGAAAAGGCGTTCTGACAGAGAACGGAGAGGAATAAAGGCGGTCGGCAATCACTCGCTCTGCGCTCACTTCATCATAAAGTCGACTCTCTCTGTGTGTACAGAAGGTGAAGCTGACCTCCGACCTCTCGTCTGACTGCCATCCCTCCATCCGTGTGCATCTGCAGCCCGCCTCCCTGCTCTCTCGGCAACCAACCAACATTTCCTATTGATTTATTGATCGCTGTCGGCCCATGGAAGCTAAGCAGCGCAGGCTCGGTGCGCGCGGCGGCATGGATTTTTCTCCTCTCATCTCAAGCTGAGGGAGCAGAACAGGCCTGGGCTGGAATTAGACCAAGCGGGAGCCCAATTTGCCATGAGAGATCACCACCTCTGGTGCCACTCCTCCCTCTCCATCCATCCATCCATCCACCTCTCTCTCTCTCTCTCGTTCTGTCTGTTTCTTATTCCATCTCTCCATCCTCATTTACTTGTTTGCTTGTACTGCACTGAAAAAATAATATTTACTTCAATCTTTAGCTCCAAAGCCAAAGACACGGTGAGAATTCTTGAAAATAGCAAATATTTGAAATCAATACTTTAATGAATTCAGTTGATTGTTATCATACTTTTTAAAAATACACCGACATATTTTTTTTCAATTAAATAACAATCTGTGGTGTACACTTTATTATGCATAATATATGTACAAACATATGTCTACACATGAATACACTTAAAGGAAAAATTAAATAATTGAATGGAATTCTCCAGAAGCAAAAAAGAGAGCTCTGTATTCTGAAGGGGTTACAGCTAAATTGTGTAGTTAAAATGTTTTGAGTTTATATTTTAGCATTAAACATACTTTTTGACATACAGTATGCAAATATGTATTTGGTGCTCTGCAGATATTATATGACAGAATCTGTCGTTTTCATCAAAGTTCAGCCTAAACTGAATCAAGACAAATCCAGTCACATTATATTATATTTTACATTTTAAACATTTTAAATATTTTAAATAATTACCTTCCATGAATTGCATGAATGGAACAGAAAAACAGGAACTAAATATATATCTGTCACAGAAACCTTTCAGAGGTCAGATCTTAGGTCCGAAATAAACTAGAAAATACTAAAATAGATTCAAACACAAAAGTCGATAAAAACTAAAAAAAAAAAAAAAAAAAAAAAAAAAAGCTGAGCTTTTAAAGCAGATGGTCTTTTCTGAGGTGTGCAGTGATTAATGAAGAGCAAGCTGCCAAGTTTGCTTTTGATCTTCATTTTAGTGAATTCATAAAAATGGAAAAATGAGTTTCTAGTTTTGCTCGGAATTTGGTGAGTAGCAGAGCTCAACCCTCAGAATTGAACCTGTAAGTAGACATTATTTATCAATGATGTGTTGGTTGTTTTTATATTTTTAAAATGTCTGCTATGCATCTTATCTTACCAGGCATTGATCAACCGATTTTCCAGACTGAAGCCATCATATAGTCCACGATCTGAAAGATCTGCCATAAAATTCGCTGGCCATTGTGACTTCTCTCAACATTAGCTTGAAAAGATTTTAATAATTTTATTTTTTTTCTAATTGCTCAAATATGTGTAATATCACATTCTTGTCCATTTATGCTACCATTTGACAAGAGTTTTGAGAAGGGAAGTCATAATTACTTCACTGTTGGAGAGTGTGCTGCCCACCTCCAGAACCTGGGTGATTTCAAAAGGACGAGTTCATCTAAGTAAAAGGAAAATATATTTAGAGTCAGGAATGCTTTCTGGTTAGTGAAAAATAGTGCTTTTAATTACTGGAGTTTAATTACCAACGAGGAGAACAGTGGGAGAGTTTAAATAAATCCTAAACGAGACCCGTCTCCTCGCTCCTCTGTGCTCTTTATGCTTATGGCTGCTGCTACACTGCATGCAAGCTCTCAAACCTTAGGGAATGCATCTGCAGTTCCTGAAAATTGGATCAGGACAGATCTGTGGACACCTCTGGTCTTGCTGATGGCAAGAGTGATGGATCAATAAAAACACGACAGACACAGGGTTCCTGTGAAGCGATTCGTTCTCAGAGTGATGCCTCTAAACTCCCGTATACACTGCCTTCGACTCGGGAACTGCACTCCTCACTTATAGCCTGAGAAATCTGTCTCCAACAGATGCTTTCTTCTCCCAACGTTACACCACATGATCTGGCTTTCACCAAAGAATGAGGAGATCTGAACGTTTAGGGTTGATTCAGTTTTTCGAGTTACTTTGAAGAGTTTGTGTCGCAGGATGCTCCTAGTCTGGGTTGGGTTTCCTTCATTGGTGTTCCCCCACAGATCGTAAAACTAGAATAAAAGCATTTTATATTGGATTGTAAAACTAAACAGGAGCCAGTGCAGAGTGTACAGAATAGGGGTAATGTGCTCATGTTTCCTGGTTTGGTGTATTCCTGCATATAGAGCATGACTGTAGTCTAAGCTGGAAATAATCAATGCTGGAACTACTTCCTCCAGATCTCTACGACGAAGGCGAAGCTAAAAGAGGATATTTCAAATAGCTGTCTAACATAACTCCCAGGATTTTAGCAGCACCAACGATGTGAGGAGTCAGAGCAGTAAGGCCAGGGGGTGCCAAACCAGAACGAGCCAAACACAACATACGTATATATCTGTTTTGTCCTCATTTAGACGAAGAGTTTTGAGACAGTCAACGTTCTAAGCATCTGTTGATGGGTTTTAGGTCGACAGCAGGTTTATGGACAATCAGCTGATTCAGTTGTAAAACCTCTTTGTACCGATGGTAAGATGGCATTGTGACACGAGGTAACAGCACCTAGAGGCAACACGTACAGTGAAAATAAATAAATAATACATTTCTCTTTAAGCAATGAGATTACAGTGCCTGCATTTGATTAAAACTGAGTTGTCCAACTCAATTTGATTTAAGTGCATGAAGGTTTATTAATTCTCCTAAATATATTTACTGGATAAAAATCCGGCCCTCAACTTAATTGAGTGTAGGGCCTCCTGAACCCTGGAGCTCGGTGCACAATCTTCCGTTTCTTCAAAAATCTGTGTAATTACGCAATTCTAAATCCAGAAACCTTCACATTTTCGACGTCACATTTGCACCCGTTGACACGTTTTCTCGAGTTGTGATGGTTCTTTACTTTAAATGATGTGTGGTGTGAACATTTCCTTGAAGCACTGCTCTTTACGAAGTGTTAATGTGCGTCTCGTAAAGGCCTGCAGAGTCATAATTGCAGTGGCTTGATCGAGGTGCTTTGCTCGGCAGGGAGAGCACACATTCCCTTCCAGCACATGAAGGTTTGTACGATTCATCCAAGTGTAAAGGTGCCACAGGTTCCCTTCAGATTCACAGCTTTCTTTCCTGTACGCCGACAGGAAGCCCAGCCCCGTCCTCAGAGACCGAGAGCAGATCAGAGGTGTGAGGAGTGCACCGATCTCTCATTTACTTTGCATCTGTTCTCCGAAAACCAGCATTTCCTCAGGTTTTGTGGTGACATCATTCTGTAATGTGTCGGTTCAATTGTAATTGCTTTTTAATGTGATGGCTTTTCGTTCCCTACAGACGCTTACCTTAATGGTCCGAGCATCGCAAATCTAATAGTCTCTCCACAACACAACTTTAAACAAAGTCTAATCGCAATCTTCCAAAAAGTATGTGTTTTATGTTCTTCTGAACTCAGTTACAGGAAAGGAAAAAGTAATGATTCCTCAGGAAAATGTATGTATTACCTTTGATTCTGTCTGTTTTCTTGCGATATGGGCTGCTTTAGTGGGATAAAAATTGATTTTTAAGCTTTTTGTGCATTAGCTTTTACGTTTGAAATTTTATTTGCAGGGGCCATCTCTGATCAATGAGCAAAACCTGAATTTATAACACTGATGCAATAAGAGCCGACCGCTATGATCGAAAGAGATGGAGAGAGAGGAAGAGCGAGAGAGGGGGAAATGGGAGAGACACTATTTGATGCCAGGAAAAATGTTTTTTATTTCTTTGTCTTTTCAATGTTGCAGTGATTAAAGGATGGTTTCACACAGCGCTCAGGATTCTTTACAGCCTTTGAGACATTTTCAATAAAACACGGCTAACATTTCGCAGGGCAAAAATGACCATTAAACATTATTTTAAAACATTTAACACTGTATGCAAATGTTTTAACCACATACATATCGTGGTGCGCAAAGTCTGGGCAACCGTGTAATCGGTCATGATGTTCCTTTGGAGCAGGGGTGGGCAAAGTCATTGCTGGAACCTCCTGGTTTTTGTTCCAGCCCTGCTTTTGTACAAACACTGGCAGCTTAAAACTAACCAAGGAGATCTTCATTAGTAGATCAGGTGTGTTTCATGAAGGTTGCACCTAAACTGTGCAGGGCTGTGGCTCTCCTTGCCCATCTCTGCTTCAGAGCCTCAAAACAACTCAGATGAGCTGGAAAACAATGATTGTTGAACGATAAAGAAAGCTCTCAGAGATTTAAGCTCTCGGTTTCAACTGTGAGGAACATGGTGCGGAATTGAAAGACCAGAAGCACATTTTTAGTTAAGGCTCAAAGTGGCAGAGCAAGGTAGAAATTTGGTATATTTCTAATATTACTATATTTTCAGAACCAGTGCTAATCACGCTCCATTCTTCCGATCACTTCTGCGCATTTGCAGCCTCTTTCTGTCTGTCACGTGAGCATTACCACGGATCTCGTATATTGAGTATATACTAATGGAAAAGCACTATAAGCACAATATTGACCATTGAATGATCATAAAGACAATCGCTATCTGATTGTTGAGTGGTAGACCTTCAAGAGAACAGCCACCGAGGAGCAGCTTGTGGTAAAATGTAAACATAGCTACAAAAACAGCATTAACATTTCTCTCAAGATACACGAGCTGTACAAAGGATCAGGTTTCTTCAAAGAGAGGGAAACTCTAATAAATATTGATTCTTCATTCTCTTTCAAAAGACCCACTGTCCATTTTGTTGCAAATCCCTGATTTTCCAGGTGACAGAAATGACCTGAGTGAACATTCACTTCGGAAGTCTAGCGTAAAAACTTTGTCGTCCATTGAAAGAGAGGCGTTTGCAAACATAAAAAGGCCATTTCCCCCTCATCCCTCCATCCAAATCTTCCTTCTTTAATGAAAGACAGTTTCTTAATGCTAGTCTTACATTATGTCTGCCGTGGGCTTGAAGGGCTCTTCAGAAGGATGTGGAGAAAAAGGCGGATGAATGCGGTCTTCAGATTCTTTTTTTTGTACCACTGCATTGACTCCAAGGCCTTGGAGAAGGATGAAAACTCTTCTTAAAAGCCTGAAGGAGCATTTGAAGAGGGGGAGAGGATGGAAAGATGCGTGGAGAGGTACTGAAAGATGCTGCAAGAGAGGCGAACGAGGGTTTTGAGAGCAGAGGAGCTGAGATAAGAGACCTAATGGCTCTTAGCTGCCTAAGATGAAGAGTCCTGAAGAGAGGAGCGCTCTTCATGTGTCTTGCGTACCTGTTTGCTTTTATCATTAGAGCTGTTGGCAAAGTTCTTTTCAGTCTGTGAGTTTGTTCTCCAACACCAAGAACCATGTTGTGGCTGTGCCTGAACTTGTGCAAGACCTTTTGGTGAGCTGACCAGCCCAGGACAAGAAAGGGAAGCAGAAAAGGACAGAAAGAGTTTGTTGAATCAGGTGCATCCCTTTAACTCTTTCTCCAGTGAGCATTTCTCTAAACTTTAAGTAAAGTTTTTAAGTAAACTTCTACATTTTTAGAACTGGTCAGCACCCATTTTGAAAGCTGATTAGTCAACAGAGCTACACTTGGGTGCAACTGTGGTTCAACATGGAATTTACATCTTTAAAGCCCCATGGAAGACACTCATGGTCCCTTTCAAATTCGTGGATCCACCGTCAGAGGTGCCTGTACACCACACTGTTGAAAGACTGGAAGTTGCATTAGCCTCTCAGAACTCTTTTTCATAATTTTCAAATCCCTCTTTTAATTCTCGTTAGAGGAGCTTGGGGGTGGCACTCTTGGATTACTAAAACTGGCTGATGCTCAGAGTGCCGCATTCCTGCCTAAGCTCTCAAAGTTGGTGAAATTGTAAATAAATCTGTATTTAATCTGTATCTGCTGTGTGTTACTGGTGAACCAATCGATGTCACAGTAGAAAAACCAGTTCAACCAGCCACTGATCGAGCTGCAGCTGATGGACAATCTGCATTTTGGATGAGGGAAGGTCCTCAAGATGTCGGCTTTAAGGTGAACTTATGCCTTTCCAAGAAAATAAGCCCAAACTCACCTGCTCTTTAACATTACCTGAATTTGGAGTGGTACGGACAAATGCTGCATCAGAGGCTTGTAGGATGTTCACACTATGATAAAATAAATGGGATTCCATCAAACAATTCAAATTCATTAGAAAACACTATTCATTCGACAATAACAAAATGTTTGGCTTCTGTGATGGTGCTGTATTGAGGATCATGTGACCTGAACAGGGATATTGAAAATGGACGATGGATGAATTGCTCAAAATAGCATCTGTTACTTTTCCTGACCTTTATCACCAAAGCAGGGATTTAGTATTGATGTAATGGTCAAGGAAAGCACCCCTTAAAAGAGAAGCGAAAACCGCACACTTACACCTAATCTAACAGAGCACCTTTGGGATGGACAGAATTTCATCGTGGATGTTCAAGCACAAATCTGACGCAACTCTGTGATGTTGTTTTCTCCATGTCAATAAGGACCACAATCTCAGGGGAAGGTTTCCAGTTCTTTGCTGAATCCAGGGCACTACAAATTAAGGCACTTCTAATGACAACAAAACAGGATATTGTCCTGTGCCTTGGGGAGCTACAGTAATTTCTATCATGAGATTATTCCCCTTGGATTTGGAGGAAACTACCCTTAGAGCAATTCAAGTCTAAAAAGTAATGCTTTTTTGTAGATTGTGGAATCTGGTTACTATTATTAATTGTTCAGAGCTTGAAACTGCAATAAAACATCTATCTAACCAAGAGTTTGCGACACACTCACCTGGCATGTGTCTTAATTTCACTAGGACATTGTGAACAGCTGCTACAATAGTTTTGGGTTAACCAATTGGGCTCTGTCCCTCTCTGGGCTCTGTTCTTCTCTCAAAACTCTGGAGCGCTGAGCAACCGTCTGGTTCAGGGGTGCCTTGAGATGAGGGGTGCCACATTTGTAGATCAGGTCTATGATTTGAGTGTAGTGGCTCTTGTTCAACTCACTATAGCTTCATTCCACTTCTTGCAAGGCTCTCCCAAATCCCTAAATGTGCTTTTCCTAGCAATCCTCTTAAGACTGCAGTGCAATGGTGGAGTAATTACTATTGCGGAGTAACCTCCTTGTGGTGGGTTTGTCTTCTGGAAACGTTAGCAGTCTTCCACATGGTTCTAGCTACTTACTCAGACTGCTCTCTCGGGAGGTGTCCAGGAGGCGTCCAAAACAGATGCACGAACAACCTCGGCTGATTTCTTTCCTGAATTGTGGAGGAGCAGCAGTTCTTCCGAGTGACTGAGCTCCTCACCCTATCTCTAAGGAAGCGCCCAGCCACACTGCGTAGGACACTCAATTTAGCCAACTGTATCCAGGAACTCCTTCTTCCGGTCATGACCCAGAGCTCATGGCCATAGCTAAGGGTAGGAACGTAGATCGACTGGTAAATCTTCACCACGACGGACCAGAGGCTGCACCAATGCGTCTGTCAATCTCTCGTTCCATAGTCCCTTACTCATGAACAAGACCCCAAGAAAGATCCCAGGTGGAGCAGGATCATTCCACCAACCACCTTTTCCGACCATGGCCTCAGATTTGGAGGTGCTGATTCCCAACCCAGTCATTTCGCATTGGGCTGCATACCACCCCAGTGCACACTGGAGGTCCTGGTCTAATGAAGCCAACATGATCACATTATCTGTGAAAATCAAAGCTGAAATCACATGGTCCTCAAACCAGACTCCTTCCAGCCCCCTACTACACCTGGAAGTACTGTCCATAAAAATGATGAATTATGCCCCTTTATGGCCTTTGTCTGACGGACACTTTGCTGTCAAGTTTCTACAAAAAAATAACTATAATGCCTTATACCTATAAATTATATTTATTAAAGGAGCTTTGGTGTAAATGTTCCCTGCTATTGTCTCACAGCAGTGAAAGTTTGGTTGTTGACAAACGTTGGTGAAACTAGCTCTTGAACTTGGATTTTAAAGATGCACAAAAAGAGTGATGGCTTCCTGTCAGCTCCGAAGTTAAAGAGCCACACGCTGGGCACGCCTGGCATTTTGTTAAAGCAAACGTTAACACATTTCTACAGCTAACCCAACCATTTCCCTCCACTATCTTTTATTCTTCTTGTGTTCCTTCGCTCTCTGTCTCTGGCCAGAGGCGCACAGTGTTGTGAGGAGAGCGATTGATTTTTCCTTCTCTCGCTGGGATTTTGACAGAATCATGGCTCTATGGAAACAAAGAAAACTGCTCTTTGACAACAGAGGGGGAGGGAGAGCCCAATCTTTCATGGATGTTGTGGCTAACGCTGGCAAGAAGCTACAATAGAATTCATAATTACAGTCTCGCAGCTCAAGGTCCAGCTGTGCAGGACGCAGCCACCTCACAATCCACTCAATGGTCAGATGCACACAAACCTCAACGACATGGAAATCACCGTAGCATCTCATCTAGAAGTTCTAAAGGTGCTTTTATTGATCAAAAAAAAGACTTTCAGATGTTGTCATAGGCTGGTGAAAGTCAAATCAAAGATCAAAAACCAGATTTAACCTCAGCTAAGAACAAACGGAGTCATAGCGACGTCTTTATTTGTGAAAGTAAATGTGGTAAAATCCATTCTTGCTGTTTCCTGATGTGTCTGTGAGTCTCTCAAGCAGAGATATTGGTCTTCCTCGATGGTTGCTTGGGTAAAATGTATCAAGATCACAGTGTCACCATAGGTGGTCTAAACCGATCCTTATGGGTTTTCTGAATCTGAGATCTGGTAAACCATCTTCTGTCAGGGTGGGGTCACTGATATTCCTCATCACTATTACTGATAAATTATTATTATTATTATTATTATTATTATTATTATTATTATTATTATTATCTAAAGCAAAGATATCGATCTGCTTCCAGGGTTACTAGGAAAGGGTTTCTTTGGTGGCAAAAGCTGAGTTTAAAACCCCACGTTACAAATTCAGCTAATCTACAATTTTAATTTTCTTAACTTAATTTAACTTAATTTTCCCCTTATCATTGTTTGTTATATATTCCACTCTCTGTGTCTCTCCCTTTATCTGAAACGAAATCAATGGGTTGCTAGGGTAAAAAGTCTGGTTGCTAGGGAAGTCATGTAAAGTTACCTTTTTATTCTGTGGGATTTCTCATAGTACACTGTTCCTAATCTGAGGCCTGGGATCCTGTGGAAAATGTAAAGGTTTTTTAAAACATAGCGTAATGTTTGCTGGTGTTTTCAGTGGCTAAATAAAGAGATGGGGTTACAAAGAGCAGTTAAAGGAACCACATCCAAGCATGTACGCCTGCCTGAACAGCCTAGACACACGCCCAGCTGTTTTGCATCTCATGTTAAATCTAAATACACATATAAAGCACACACTATATGTGAGAATCGGGAAAGCAGCATAGTTTTTGTTTTTTCCTGATGGAGCTTCAACTTGCAGGCAAACAAAAGCCACTTATATGCTTCTCCTCTCTCTGTTAGAGATCTTCTGCAGACCACTGTTGGAGTAATTTGTTCTTCATCATTGTGGCAAGTAACAAACAAAATGAAATGTGTAAGACATTGATGCAAACCGAATGATTTGATGTTTGTTCCCTCATTCATAATCAATGTTTGATATGGCTGCACAGGGCATGCTTTCTTCTTATCGATACAGAAATCATGTCAGAATTGAAATCAATAGCACGGCTGACCACATGGGAGGCTGTTGAAGTTGGCAGATTGTCTGTGTGTGTAATTCATACCCAGAGCCAGTTTGCAGACTTAATTTCTATTGAATTGTTGCTGTAATCGGAATACTGCATACTGCCAGCAAAGGCCCGGCGCGCGGCAGAACGGCTTCTGATTCGGGATGCAAATAAATGTCTAGCTTTACATTATTAGCTTTACTCTGGCTTTCTCCTCACGCTTCCTTGATGATTAGATGAAGCTGCTCGAACTTGACTCATGGGTTTTAAGGTAAGCAGCCTCGAAAGTTTCACTTCTCAGCATTATTTCTTTAAGTTCTGGCACGCAGAGTAAATTACACACAGCGCTGGAGAATGCATCTTTCTTGTTCTTCAATGATGATTATAAACTTGTTCTATCTTATTGGAAACTAATCTCTCATTGGGGTGAAAGATTGAGTGATTGCAGGGTTTCACTTGTGGTAAGCCCTAATAACTCCTCCCGAAATGTGTTGTGTAAATGTCACACTGGTGTCTGTTAAATCACCCGTAGGTTTCAATTCAAGCATTGAGTTGCTTAAAGGGTGTAGTGTAAAGGGTGCAGATGGGCGAACGTGGGGCAAACATAAAAGGCCATTTCCCTCTCATCCCTCCATCCAAATCGTCCAGCAAAGATCCCAGATTGGCTGAAATGGTGGTTTAAGGTTAATTGTAATTTAAACTAATGTGTAAACGTTAACACTTTCTTAAGTGAACGAATCTGCTCACTACTGGCACCAGCCTCAGGTGGTCAGTCAATGAACTGGATCTTGTTGTTGTTATTCACTCAGAGGAAATCCACTTGTTCACCCAGAGGAAATTACTCTTTGTTCTGGTGAATTTTAAAAAAAGGTAAAGTAAGAAAATGTACACAAATTTTTTTTGTCACTGGTCTGGTTTCCTTTTTTCCGGGTATCTCCACATCTCCTGCATCTGCAATAACCCAGCCATGACAGAACCATTCACCAAAACCCACACCACATATTTCTGGAAGTTTTTGCAAAAGGGATTTAATGTGTTCTGCCCCTCCCGGTCAGACTCCTATTGTTCGTGTTTCCATGTGTTTCTAACAGCTTTTAAGAGAAACTGGCACTCAACATTCTGCCAGGGCTCGGTGATACAGATCAAGCTAATGCCATAATAACACAAGCCTCGTCTCACAAACAAGTGCTAACGGAGGGATTTTTCCTAGACTGAGACGATGGCCCTGTCCTGTGGAAGAGAATATAGATGAGTTCAGCTCTTTTAGCCAGTGAGCAAGTGCTAGCGTCGTAGCACAACCATCCTGCAGCCATCTGGTAACATTTCCACGTCTCGAGGATAGAAATCAATAGTAATAATTTCTAAGGTCTCTCTGACAAACACACGCACACACACTGGGGAAGCATGCACGCATGACACGCATCGTCCTCCATCTTTCAAGTCTTTGTTCGCATTTCTCATCATGGACACTGTTTAGAATGAAAAGCTGTAAGCCGAATCTGTTTTTTTGTCTATGGAAAACAACTAAACGCTGCAGGAAATGTGTGCCGTCACCGGTGTAGAGAAAACACCCAGAAGTGGTTCTGAAAACAGAGAAAATGTCAGACTTTTTAGAGCACTTTTGCTCTCATGGAACAATTTATATTAATTTTTTTATTGACAGAACCCTTTTTCATAATAGTTTTAAGAAACAGTTCGTGAGGGCCACCACCTCTAAACTTAAGCTAAAAATGTAGTTAACTAAAAAATTAAAGTTGTAAATAGATTTGGTGCATTTTTCTGGAAAGTAGAACATGTGTAAAACTGAATCTACTCTTTAGAGAGCACTTACTTTAAAAAAAAAAAAAAACTGAAGGCACTGAATTTTTTCTGTATCAGCTCGAACGTCTTCCTTGCGCATGCCTCATGATTAATCTGACCGTGTAACAAAGTGCTTATGTTTACTCCCGAACTGTAAGTCTCTTTGCATAAAAGCGTCTGCTAAATACATACATGAAATAAATACGGATGCTTCCGGTATGAGCCGT
The DNA here is from genome assembly GCA_007224835.1 of Danionella cerebrum. Lineage (NCBI taxonomy): Eukaryota > Metazoa > Chordata > Actinopteri > Cypriniformes > Danionidae > Danionella > Danionella cerebrum. Next base: position 139,779 of record SRMA01026478.1, on the reverse strand, counting down.
TATGAGTCGTTTAAAAAATTAATAATTAACAATCTAACTGTTGGTGCTTTGGAAGATAATGAAAAAAAGTCTTTGGTTGAATTTAATGTGCCTTTGACTGTGTTCTCTGTACATGAAGCAGTGATAGGACAGGGATCCTAAACACAAAATGCTCTAATACATTGTACTGTTTTAACCGGTGCATGAGCCAATCCCACCGGCTGCTTTTTTCCGAGTGGGCACTAACAGAAATTAGCCATAGATACGAAAGGACACCAAGCTCCGAGTCCTATAGGAGCCCAGAGACCAGCACCCAATTAAAATGTAGAGGAGATGGGGAGGGTTTTGAAAATATTGTCTGAGGGATACAGTTGGCTGATGTAGGAGGGAAGATGAAGCTAGTTACACTCTGTACTCTCCCGAAACTAGCCTCATGACATCACTCAAATAGAAGTAAGTTATTAGCTTCTCCACTTTGATGATAGAAACTTTGTTCAGAGGCAGAAACAAATACTTGGAGAATTGGGAAGTTCATCTGGTTGTTTTTTTTTTTCATTTTTGTCTTTGCTTTTTCAATTTATATATGTTTATTTTTTTATTATTATTTTTATTATTATTTAGTGGTTTGTTTGTTGTTATTTTGCTCAGTTTCAGGTTTGTTGTGGAAGGGGTTGTGTACATCAAGCATTGACACAATTTAAAGCATTTTATTGGTCAAATATTAGAGCAATTGGTAGTAAAAGTAGTAAAGGTCTCCAGACCTGAGATCTGTGTGTACTTCTGTCTCTCTTTACTTCTGCCACTAAAGCTCTGATCGTAGAATCCCTGAGATCCGGAATAAACTCATATGAGCTCAATAATGACTCTAATCTCTCTCTGAAATGAACGTCTGATCTCTCCACGTGGTTCGGTGGTGTGTTTGTGGTCATTTCTTATTTTATTCATTTGGATTTTTTCAGCCAGTGCATTTATTTTAATAATATATAAAATAAATATAAAATGAGACAGGCGGGATGCCAGGACCTAAAATCGAGCCTGCGTCGCCCTCGGCAACTACGCGTACGTCCCCTACGTCTCGCAGCCAGACACGTGTATGGTCCTTTCTGACCATTTCTACAGAAGCACTGGTCAGACACAGATGTCTTGCTCGCTGTCTTTTCCTTTCTAATCTCAGGACACTGATTGGAACGTGATGGTGGTTTGTGCTGATGGTGGTCCGGGTGGAGCACCTAACCTGGACCAAGCGAGTAAAGGTTGAATGGAGCTGCTGCCGCTTCCTGCTGCATCCGATGCTGCTGCTTGTCCTGCTCTGGTCAGTGACCTTGACCCCAGGGGTCATCGGCAGCAGGGCGAGCAGCTGCCCGGTTTAAAAACCCTGTCGTAAAAGTCATTTATCTTCAATCACACAAGAGCAGAAAAAACAAATGCATTTACTGCTGGCCGTTCGTGAGTTCAAATCTCTTTCCTGTGGAGTTCTGCTGATAAAAGTGATGGGAGCTGTGGAACTCATGTATTTCTCTCTCTCTCTCTCTCTCTCTCTCTCTCTCTCTCTCTCTCTCTCTCTCTCTCTCTCTCTCTCTCTCTCTCCGATTGCAAATAACGTCTCCCTGTTTCAAATGAACAAAAACAACGTTTTTATTTTAATTTGATAAATCTAAACAATAGATAGAAAAGTAAACCAATAAAACACCCCCGCACCCTCAACCCGGCGCTTGGGTTACATATATAACCTAGCAGAGGTCTTAAAAATACAAAAGTACCCAATAAAGTTCCCCATTAAAACAGCACTCAGTATCAGACCCAGAGGTCAGGCTCGAGCTTTTCTAAAAGATCCCAATTTCCCTGAACGGCCTTCCGTATCGGAGTTCATTTGAGCCTCGGAGATTAGCATTTCTGGAGATGCTCCTCTTGTCTGCTTAAAAGTGTAATTGTGTAATCGGAAGGAAGCGCCGTGCTGGCAGGAAGACAGAGCACCACAGGGACGACAGGAAATAGATGGCCCACTTACACCACGCTCAGCATTTCGCCTGTGTTTTGCCTTTTCATTGGCTGTGGCATCTTGATAGATACTCACGCTGGGGTTGCAAGGAGTTTTTGTGAGGGATTTATTTGTTGTGTCTTGTATTCCTGCACCAGTAACACAATAAAGGATGCTGCACCCAACAAACAACCAAAGATTAGCCATTCTAGAGAAGATATGCACTCACCGGCCACTTTATTAGGAACAGCTTGCTAGTACCTGGTTGAACCCCCTTTTTTGCTTCATGGCATAGATTCACCAAGATCCTAGAAAATTTTCTCGACGAGCTTGCTCCAAATGGACAGGAGAGCATTACGCAGCTGCTGCAGATTATTGTGCATGAAATCCCAGTAGAGCAGCAGTTTCTGAAATACTTAGAGCAGCCCGTCTGGCAGCAGCAATCATGCCACATTGCGAAATCAGTCATTTCTTTTTAATTATGAGTGGATGAAAATTGTAATTGGTCGTTAGCATGTGCCAGTCACCAATCAGGGAACAGCGAGCTCTGAATCGAATTGTTTTGGTTGTCGCTGGGTGGTTTCTACGGAGAGCGAAAGCAGTTCAGTGTCGGTTCAACAGCAGCTGGGTTTTTTTTTTTTGCCCCTTAGCAAATGATAAAAGAAACTCCCGGAACTAGTTTCTGTTACGGTGATCTGATATGAGCCGGTTATATTTAGATAAATACAGCAAAAGAAAACCTTGATAAATTAGACATTAAAAACTTTAGCAACTATATTAAAAATAAAACTTAAATTGAAAAGGCCTCCTCTGAAATCAAGTCATCAAGAAATTTAGATTCAAGCCTTTGATTCTTGATCATTTATCTAAGAAGTCTTTCACGTATTGTTTAAACAAGAGTCTTGACAAAAATGCTAATGGAACATTAAAGCCGTAATAGTTTTTGATACTTTAGTACATTTTAAGGCAAATACTTTTGTACTTTTACACGAGTGAAATTCTGAAGGGCGCATTTTTACTTTTACTGGAGCAATATTTCACCGAGTGAATCTCTGCTTTAGCTCAAGCTCTTGCTTTGTGGACTTGCTGCAGAGGAGCGATGGGTTCTGAACTGATTAAAACTCTGAGTAGTTGTTTATTTTTAGGCAGCAAAGGGTTGTGTGATTTTTCTTCATTGCAAACTCACGCCTTGTGAAAACAGCTCCAGACGTGAAGATGCACCTCGATATTTCAGTGGACTCTCGGCTGGAGGCTGGAATGCGAGTATTGATCGGCTTTATCATCCCTTCTGGGAAAAATAACATCTCAGTGGCACAAAGACACACAGCTGTGCATGTGCACCTCGGCCTTACAGAGCGACACACATCTCTCCGCCTCTCAAGAGCGAATTCTGGAGAAGCTGAAGAGCTTCCCTTCTGGTGCCCACCACATACGAAACCGTTTTCAGTGTGTGTTCTTTTGTCTTCAAACCCTTGGAATTCCCAGGTTCCTTCAAACAAGCCTCATTCCTCTACATTTGATCATTTGTTTAGTGACTAATGATTAAATGGAGCTCAAACAGAATCATGAGAGTGGGAAACTTTCCCTCGCAGGCCGCGTCACGTGTGCCTGCCACTAGTTGTTTTAGTGAAGCTTTAACCCGAGCTCAGATTAGCTGCGGAGCAGAGAACAATGCATGCTGTGATAGCAGGGTTTGCTCAGAGACACCTGAGGCCTCGGCCTCGCGCTCATAAATTCCAGGATGTGTGCTGCCGATGACAGATCCATCAGCGTCTCGTTTTCTCGGCAGTAAACTTTCTGCATGCAGGCCGGCGCACCACTGATAATTTATCTCCGGGGGTTTCGAGGTAATTGTTTGTGAAGCTGATTTTCCAAACACTCTTGACTCACAGGAATACTTTGCCAGGGCTCACCGAGAGAAGTCCTTTCAGGGCAAATCTTATTTTGATGCCCCGGAGCATCTGAGCACACATATTTTAACAGTGGCATTAGTTGACATTACTCTTTTTTCCCCCAGAGCAGAAAATGACGTGTAAAACCCGTTTAAACCTCACCTGAAACTCACCTGAGAACATCTGTGGTGTTTCTAAAGAAAAGCTGGGGTCAAACAGCTCTTCTTTTATTTGGGTTGTTCGCTGGTGTCTCCTCATCCAGATTTTAATGATTCACACAGAGAGGGGTACGGTGGTGCAGAGAGTAACACTGTGGCCTATCAGTTAGAAGGTTGCCAGTTCGAGGCTTTTTTTGTTTTGTTCTCGTCGTGTGAGTATGGGTTTCCTCTGGTTCATCTATAGAATCCCTTTTTGAAATCTTGTCCGAAATGTGACCCCCGTGACCCTAAAATTTCACAAACGGACCGAATGCAGCGACGTGGGGTCAGGGGGGGTGGGTGAGGTCTGTCCATTGTACTTTACAGTTAGTTTACATTAATATTCACAGTTTTTGATGTGGGGTTTTGTTTTGAATTGTTCAGACACTGAGATGATCCGTGCGGTGAGGTGGCAGCCGCTGAGCCTCACCGTGGATTGTTCCCCGTTCTCCGATGTGAACGATCCCCTCACAGCAGTATCTTTACTAATGAAGGTTACGCTAAACAGAGATCTATACTCTGTGGATGTCGATATGTCTATTAATGGCAGTCAGATGCTGCCAAACCTCTTTAATCTCTTTCCAACAGACACTGCAAACTTTTTATTCTTCTCTTCTTCAGCAGTCCCTTCTTGTAAATACAGCAAGTGTGGAGGGAAATATTCAGACCCCCTCCCATCTTTGAAGTTCCTTTTTTCCTCATTAATGCAGCCCGCACTGACAGAGAAATACAGAATTATTAAAAGCTGTATTACAAATAAATAGTATTTCAGTCTTGAGTAGAAGCATACTTTGCTCGGATGCAGTGTTTTTGGATTTTGGGGATCCTTCTGCAGACCCTCTCCAGTTGTGTCAGGTTGATGGGGCGTGTCCGTCAAACACCCGTTTGTTTATAGGTCTCTCAAGAGAAGTCTCATCAAACCAGAGAATTTTATTTCTAACCATCTTTTCATCAAGCTCCATGCAGGCTTTCATGTGTCTCACACTGAGAGGTTTCTATTGGCCCATTCTGCCATGAAGCCCCAACTGGTGGAGGGCTGCAGTGATGGTTGTCTTTGAGTAGTGATCTTTGGTTCTTCTTCACCTCTCTTCTCCCCTTATAGCTCACTTTGGAAGGACAGCCTGCTCAAGGTATGGTTCTGGTCTTCCCAAATGTCTTACATCTCAGGCTTAGGAGCCTTACGTGCAGCAGAAATGCTTTTCTAACCTTGGCCAGATCTGAGCTGTGAGCTCTTATATAGACCGGCGTCTGGCTTTCCTAATCAAGTCCAATCAGTAGAATTAAACACAACTGGACTCAGATGAAGCTGTAGAACCATCTCAAGGATGATCAGAAGAAATGGAAGCACCTGGTTAAAGTACATGAATATTGCAAGTAAGTAATCGAAATCGACAAATTTTACACGATAAATTTTTCAATTGCTTTCCCTTTAAAAGCACCGTGTCACATGACTGCGTTAAATTTATTTAAACACCAACCCCTTCATTCAAACTTCTCTTACTTATACATGTGAGCATACTTACCCTACAAAACCTGTTGGTGAACTTTGATACAGTAATAAAAAAAACGAAATCATTGTTAATTGTTCGTAATCGAGTTCAAATGTTCAGTTAAATTGAGATTGTGATTTTAGGCCCTATATTTGAACATTCATTAAACATATTTTCCTTTTTTAATAAATGTGCAAAAATGTAAAGAGCAATGTGTTTTAAAGTTGAACTTAAATGATAGTCACAAACGCTTCTTTCATGTCCACTTTTAGGCAAGAAGTTTTAGACAAAATGAATGAAATAAAAAAAGCGTGAACCAATGGCTCATTCCCAGTCGGATCAAATGCAAAAGTTTCCTCTTTCCTCCTCCTCATGTGATTCTGGAGCAGAGCCTGTGAGACGGGGCTGAGCAGCTAAATTAAGACTCTGTTGGGCTCAGGCACCGAGCTGGCTGCTGTTAATGAAATATTAATGATGAAAGATTATCATGGCCGAAGCCTGCTTCATCGACAAGCTCTGGTCTGCTCGGAAACCGCACTGTGGTTCAGAAACAGCAGCGCTACCAGCTCCGCGACCCGATGTGAATAATTCAGAACTGCTGGGTGAACGCTTGTGCTGGAGTGCTAGAACTGTTCCCTGCAGCTCAGATGTTCTCCACAGCATGTGTTTTGTTTGTATCGAAAGGAACAGCAGCATTAGATTACGCAGAAGAGTGCACTGACCATTGCTTGACCCCTTGAACTCTGCGTGAGTGACCCTTGACCCTGGTGCGCCAGTCCATCTGGCAGCAACTCTAAGATGAAGCTCAAATGCACGGCTCGGTTCAATGTCCTTCCTGTGAATCCTCAGTCTTTCCCTTCTTCATTCCACATGTTCTACCTTCTGTTTCCAGAGAGTGAAGGGAATATTTGACGCCTTGATGATTTGATTGATTGCCCACAGACCGAGAAATGATTTGTCCAAAAATGCAACGTTTATTCTGAAACTGAGAAAATGTTTCTAGATGTTGTTTTTGTGTTCAAGATCTTCTCCAAGCCAATGACGTTTGGAAGCAGACTCCTGTATATGATGATTGTCTGGAGTCAGTGTACTGTATCTCTCCAGCACCTTCATGTTATTCTTCATGAGCTTCAGTTTCTTGTGTTGCATCATGGGATTGAAACCTGCAGATGGTTTACATTCATTTACTTACAGCAACATAGCAACCGCTTTCCCTTCAGACACACAACAGGAAGTGACTGGAGTTGCAGGTGGCATAGATTTATGAGACTATAGACGTAATGTCTGTAGGGATTCCGAACACAAGCTGAAAACACTGAAAAAATAAAAAATACACTTTAACTTTAAATTCTATTAACAGTAAAAGTTATGACGTTATGTCTGTGTATGTATCTCAGAAATGCAACCTAAAAAAAGTTTAGCCTTTTTTTTAAAGCAGCCGTGCATGTACTGCATTAGATTTATGCTCAAAATCACAATTCTAATTTTTGAACAAAATGAGGCAAAAGCTGTTCTGCATCTGTAACTTTCTTTTGTTGGTAAAACTCAAAAAATGAACTTGTTTGTGGACTTGTGAAACACAATGTTGTTCTTCATTATGATGAATCCCTTTAGGTGACATTATTAAATCTCGTTCATTCAGTAAGTTTTTGATTCCACTGAGAGTTATTTTAACAAATGTTAATTAGATGACTCTACAAAACTTTGAAATGAAGGCCCTAATATTTATTTCAGTTGAATTCCTTGAGCTTGTGCTCAACGTTTAAGGCTAAAAAGTAGTTGATACAATGTAATAACAATTGATTACAATATAAATGTAATCAAAATAATTTGATCTTTTATATAATGTATTAATAGAAATAGATTGCCTGCATGGATTTGCTTCTTGAATGTCTTCCATATGAGCTAGTTAGATACAGCTCGGGTTAGAACAGAGACAGAGTGCGGGAGGTCGGAGGCTTGTTTGTTGGGAGAGAATTGTTAGGAAATCTTCTTCTCCAGGAGCTTCTTATTTAACCTCGTTTATCTGCAAACAGAAACGGGC